>CH003021.1:623910-703929 GCA_000149265.1 Ciona savignyi
ACTGCTCGTATGTATACGTCAAACGACATGATTCATCGGTGTTGGCTACAATATTGCCACGTTGTTAAGTGTCGATGAGGGGGATTTTTACTTCGCATGAAAGGCGCGCACTTTATCTTGTATACTGCAGCACTAGTGAACAAGAATGTTGATTTACAGTTTGTATCTTTATTTGGACTTTCTAAATACCTTTATAACATGGATTAGGATTTTCGAATTGATGCTCTCAAAGGGTTAGCATAAATTCGTAATTTTATATTTCTTAATGGGGATTGTGTTTTCAAATCGTGGTTATGTTTTAAAAACTAACATTCTTGGTCAGTACCCTCGTCATTGCAGGTATAACGTTTTCGTTTAATTGGTTTTTTTTCCTTCAGGTTTTAGCTTTAAACTTAAAACTTGGCAATCTGACTTGAAAGCAAACGAAATCAAAAGCTTTGTTAATTAATTTTGAGGGTAATAGGTGTGGTGTGTGATTAAATTTTCCACTGTATAAGTTAGTATTTCAGGCAAAAAGATATTCATGTTTTATCCCTGTTTGTTAATGTACAAATGACGTGTTTACCACACGGGGAACTAAAAGGATTCAGGAGGGAAGTTAGGTTAGGGCCTTAGGGGTAAGATTAATATTGGCAACAGTTAGAGTACCACACTTTTAGTGACCAGTTTCCCTCCCTCACTTTAGTGATGTAATAACCAGTACAATACAATTGTCACATTTGTCAGTGAAATCTGATGTGCAATGAATTAGGAAAAAAATATTTTAATCAGTCAATTCTTAGATTGCTAGTACAGTTTGCTTAAAATGTCATACGATACTTTAAAAGTAATTAGGTCCACTGAAATACGAAAGATAGGCTCAAGCCAACACTTTTTGCACCCATATTGACATTCGTCCTATTTATGTTTTTTTTAAATTAACAATAACCCATTTAGATATGCAATACCAAACACTATTAGCTAGAATTATTATCGCAGCGTAATGTGAACTTGGGGTACTGGGACAACGACCTTCACAGGAGCCACAACGCAAAAAAAACGATGAGGGATTTTGGTCAAAAATGGTGTTTTATTTAACCGGTAGCATATTTTAGTAACAAAAACATATTTTAGTACAGTGGTTAAATGTCATGATTTGTATGTTTATGCTGTAACACTTGTATTGTAGACCCTTTATAAGCTAGGAATATCAATTAAAATGGAGAAAATCAACACTACAATAAGAACTGTTGAAATGCATACAGGAGGAATGCCTCTGCGCATTATTGAGGCTGGATATCCTGAGATCCGCGGCGATACTATTTTGGAAAAACGTGCTTTTGTTCGAGACAACTTGGATTATCTTAGAAAGTTCCTTATGTTTGAACCAAGAGGCCATTACGATATGTATGGTGCTTTGCTTGTAGAACCTGACGCACCAGGTGCAAATGCAGCTGTTCTTTTTCTTCATAATGAAGGTTACAGCACAATGTGTGGTCACGCTATAGTTGCTTTGGGTAGATATTGTGTTGATAAAAAAATGGTCCAGTACCAAGAGCCTGAAACTAAGGTTAATATCCAATGCCCATGCGGTCTTGTCGAAGCATATGTGTCTTGCTCAAATGGTTTTACTGATGAAGTTCGGTTCCTTAGCGTTCCATCTTTTGTCTATAAAATGGACGTTGCTCTTGAGGTGCCGAAATACGGTGAAGTGGTGGTTGATATATCGTACGGTGGTGCTTTTTATGCAGTTCTTCCAATTTCTTCTGTGGGGTTGGATTTCGAGAAAGATACAATTGCTGACATTGTAGCCGCTGCTAAAGAAATAAAAAAAGAATGCAAACGGAGCATACCACTTGTGCATCCTGAAGAACCAGATTTAGCTTTTTTCTATGGTGTCATTTTTACAGACGGTAATGACACTGACCATACTACACCATCATACAATATAGTAGAGTTTGCCAATGAGCAAATAGACCGATCACCATGTGGCTCCGGTGTCACAGCTCGAATGGCATTGATGTTCACACGAAACAAGATAAAACTAGGTGAAAAAAAAGTCATAAGTAACCCGTCAACGAAATCTTCGTTTTCAGCGAAAGTGGTCAAGGTTGTGAACCAAGACAAGCCAATAGTGGTTGTTGAAGTAAGTGGCAATGGGTATTACACCGGATCATGCATCTTTACCGCAGAAGACAAAGATATTCATCAAAATGGATTCCTAATAAAATGATGTGTTCAGATCCACGACTAATTCCACTGATAATGAAATCATCAATTTATAGAGTAAAATGGTGTTTTTATGTTAACTGCCATTTTTGAGTTTTTGTCATCATGTTTTTATTTTACACTATAGGATATATAGGATAGGATATTCATGTTTATCCCCGTGAATGGGAAAACCCCAGGGGTTATCACACGGGCAATCGTCAGATCACCTCGCGCCCATCGTCGGGTTACCGGAGCTATTGCAGTGTGTTGTATGTGATAGACATGTTCCTTCAATTTGGTAGAACCCATTAATCCGCTGGGTTCAGGCAATGTCCGTAAAGTGCCTTGCCCAAGAACACAACCGACTAGCTAGCGACCAGTTTCGCACCTGCAACCTTTCGATTGAAAGGCGACGCACTTAACCGCTAGACCATCGGGCAGATATATGTACTTCCTTGCAATAGTGGCTGTATAACCATTTCAGGTCAGATTGTATAGCATGGTGCGACTAAGCGTTTTAAACTGTGTTAGGAAAACTGGCCTTCAGACCCCCTTTCGTGTAGCTCGTTTTAGATACGTTGCAAAGGGGTCTGAATACTTGTTCAAAGATCAGCCGCAGGTGCAAATTGAAGAGCCCTTCGATGGGGTGAAGATTTTGAGGTCACAGCACGTCATCAGATTAGCACTGGACGGCTGCAAGAATCGACCTTTCTATCGCATCGTCCTCAGTAACAAGATGGATAAAAGGGGCACTGAGGTTTGTAAACTTATCTTGTGTCTTGTTTAACGCAATAGGTCTTTTTAGGCTAAATTTGACATCAAACGGCTGTCAAAACAATCTAGCTTTAGAACATTCACTACATATTTACATCTTTATCAGCTTATGCTAGTTGTATATAATCTACCAGTATACCAATTTTTAGGCCGATAAATTATATATATGTATTGATATATTGCACGCTTTATATTATATTTTTAGATTGTTTTTAACATTTGAAGCATTTCTAAGTACCCCTTAAACAATTTTAGATTGAACAGCTTGGCAGTTTTGACCCTTTTCCTAACATGTGGAACGAAAAATTCTGCGCCATAAATTTTGATCGTGTGAAACACCATCTAGCCATGGGCGCTTATGTTGGAAAACCTGTTAGACGATTGCTCGGACTTAGCGGTTATTTACCCCTCGACCCCACCTTACCCATTTTTGCTGAAGGTTTAAGGAGGAGGCGGTTAATCGAAAAATTAAAAGAAGAGAAAGATAAACGGGAAGAACAAAAAGAAACGGACTAAAGTTGTTTTTTAATTGTATCGTCAGTTTTATTTTATCTCTCGTGAAATTTCTTTGAATATGTCCATTTCTGTATTGGTGCAGTACCGGTACATCTTGTTGAACGCCAAAAAAAGGCTTGAAAAATGAATTTCTTTTTATGTCTGTTTCAGAACCTAAGGAAAAAGTTATCTAAAAATGCTTTGGATTCTATCAACCATTTTAGCTGTGTTGATTTGCACATTTCTGCCTTGTTTAGTTTGCTTGAAAATTCTGGTGCTCAACAAAAAATGGAAAAGAAAGAAGAAAGAGTTGATTGTTGGTTTCTTTCACCCATACTGTAATGCAGGAGGGGGTGGTGAGAGGGTGCTATGGTGTGCTGTACGCTCTATACAAGAGAGGTAATATACTGTGCAACATTTTTTTGTTAAATTTTAAGGGTTTTGTTAAATTGTATGCTGATATAAATAGTACAATTGTAAGCAAGACCTATCTGATAATGATAGTAACATCGGTAACTTTTAAATAAAAAAATGTTAACAAATCATGATTTTAATACTTAAGTCCACCAGGTTTTAAAATGCCTACTCCACCTTTATTGCGGCTAGTTCAACCAAAAGTTATATTTTATGTGCACTGCAGCACTGGTAACATATAACCTCTTGTACACAGCCACCCAAATGTCAAGTGCATTGTTTACACTGGAGATATCAATGCTTCTGCCTCACAAATCCTTGAAAAAGCAAACTCAACTTTCGGAATCACTTCACAACGTGACATTGAGTTTGTGTTTCTGACCCGGAGAAATTGGGTGGAGGCCAAGCGGTACCCAGTGCTCACACTGCTGGGGCAAAGCATGGGTTCAGTGTGGTTGGGGGTAGAGGCCTTGCTCTCTTACCCACCTGATGTCTTTTTAGACACAATGGGGTCAGTTGTTTTTGCTGTATGTATACAAGTAAAATTAGGATAGATGGGTAATCACCCAATTAGTTGTTGCCCACAGCCGATTAGTCAGTGCTAATATAGTATGTTTAATATTTAATCTTGTGATTTTGTTTGATATTTGAAATACCGGGGCCACTAGATTCATTAAAATCACTGTTTAAAGCCATAATTAATATTAGAAACAGAAAAAGGGCACAGAGCTAAAGTAAGGCCATTGCTCAAGTATCTTTATGTAGTTATTATACCTGCTCCTGTGGTCCTAGGGTTGAACAAGAATATTTTATCACAAGTTACATCCATTATATTGCAGGTATGCTTTCACTCTTCCTCTGTTTAAATACATTGGAGGTTGTAGGACTGCCTGTTACGTACACTACCCAACTATTAGTACGGATATGCTGAGCGTGGTCGAGTGCCAGAATGATTCCTTTAATAACAGGAAGCTAATTGCCCAAAGTAAAGTGCTCACCAAATGCAAGCTTTTATATTACAAGTATGTTGGTATTTGGTAATTTTCATAATTTCATTAACTTTATTTTCACTTTACTTTAACAATCTTTGCCCATATTATTTGTGACCGGCAATTTTATTTAAGCAACTACAATTTGATTCCTGGATAAGTTGTTTTATGTTTTTTTTCATTAAAATTTAACAGAATATGGTGTGCTGAAGAGGGGATATAATATTTGATTTATAAATCCTTTTTAAGTCTGTTCAATTTTCTTATAATTTCGGCAACCATTAATTGCCCTGATTGTTAACACATGTCAATAACAATTGCATGGTTTAACTATTACATGTATGACACAGTTACAGTGTGTATCGAAAATACACAAATAAATTTGCATTTCCATTTTAACTAATGCATTTCATCCCAGAGTATTCGCATACATGTACGGTTTAGCTGGCAGATGCAGTGAAGTGGTGATGGTTAATTCATCCTGGACGCTCAACCATATCAATGAAATTTGGAGAGTAGAAAGCTCAACGTTTAAAGTCTTCCCTCCTTGTGATATCAGTGGTTTTCTTGATATTCCGTTGCAAAGAAAGGCGTCTACGGAAGTATTAGGAGATGCTGGTGGAAAACATGTTATTCTTTCAATTGCACAGTTTCGACCAGAGAAAAACCACAGCTTACAGGTAAACTGCACAAACATTATGGAAATTGGTAAGTTGATTTGGTGCGAAAACAGAACAAGATTCAGAAAACACCTACGTTGTAATTTGCTCACAAGTTCTTTTAATTCTATTTTTTATCTAAAACCCGAAGTCAGCCTTGGTTAATAGTTGGACACTATTTATACAATTATGTTGTTTATATTCCAATTTCAATTAAGAAAAAACAATAATCACTCTTTTACACTTTTTGTTGTCATTTTTAACTATACCAATACCTTGATTTTAAATGTTTCCTATTATTATGAAAGTCATTTATCAATTTTAATGTATTTTTTACAGCCTTTTGGTTAAACAAACTAATAAAAATTCTGATTCTATACTTTATTTGTTTTAGGTAAAATCATTTCATCGATTCTTGGCATCATGTGAAGAGCCGAGCAACTACAAACTGCTCATGGTTGGGGGATGTAGAAATGAAGGAGACAAAAGTAAGTATTCAACCCCTAACTATCTTGGATGTTGTTTTATTTATATAAAGTTTAAATCATTGTTTATGCCATATTAAACATAAGTTTGGGTCATATTAGCCCCACTTTATGCTATTATTAATGACTATACCCATAGCTAGTCATCGAATTATTGGTCATGATAGTGAATTCCCGGAAAATTTAATAATGTCAAATTGTCAACCCTGGTTTGCAAACCTCACAAGTTAATTGCCTCAAAGCACAGAAATAGCCTGATTTTACCAGATTGAATTAAAAAAATTGTAAATGTCGATGTCCTTTTATAAAAACTCAAAAGATATGCCAAAAAGCTTTATTATAGGTTCCTACTGAATATATCTATAAAACTATCCAAAAGGAATAATTCCGCTAGAATTTTTCTTGGTTATTATTGTTAAGTTAAAGTAAATTCTTACTTTTCTTAAAATTATATATAGGCATATATACCCAGTGTTAACTTGATGGAAGACTCAAATTTGTATTTTTTTGTATACCCTGGGCAAAGCACTTGGACAATTTGCTTCCACTATTCCTTTTAACCTAATAAAATTTAACTGCGCTTAGTTAACGTATTACCTGCATTCGGTATATTGACATAAAGATGTAAACTCTGTTATTACAGGTCGAGTGGCTGAACTCAAGTCACTCATTTCCGATTTAAACCTTAATAAAAAGGTGGAAATCCGAACAAATATTTCATATGATGAATTGAAGGTACTGCTGTCTGTTGCTGAAGTGGGAATTCATACCATGTCCAATGAGCATTTCGGAATTGGTAAGTATATGGAAATATATAGCACTAAGTAGCATGTTTGGGTACATACTGCCTACAGTGGACATACTGCCTATGTAAAGTGTAATAACACAACGTCTTCTTCAGATATTCAAGTTGCTTTAAATTATTTTTAATTAATAATAAATACATTAAAAGGTGGTAGATAATAAAAAATAAGAAAGGTTAAAAATGATGCTCTATTAGATTAATCTATTAACAATGGTGTGTGGTATGGGTGTGATAATAACTTAATGGTCCACAATTATTTTAAATCCTATAGAATATTGATTTTGATCAACTATTATTGCTTGTATGATAAAAAAAATATAAATAAAGTAAAACGTTTAATTTGCCGATCTAAACTTCCCAATTACACAGGAGTGGTGGAGTTTCAAGCAGCTGGTGTTGTAGCGCTTGCTCATAACTCCGGTGGCCCGAAGATGGATATTGTGGCTGTAAGTTGTTTGTATATTGATTCAATAGCACATATAGTGTCACCCTACATAATATTCACATTTCATGAATTTTCCTTGTCATGGGTCACATTTATTCCAGTTTATCCGGCTGCATTTTGGTCAGAAAGAGGTACATGTTTAAATCACTGGATTAACGAGACTTCCCATTTTTCCTGTAGTCAACATGAAGTATGGAACCACCCCCACTAATGTAGTGGTTTCACTTCAACAACCAATAAACTATGTAGTCATTTAATTTCTCTTGACTCAGTACTCCCTTCGTCTTGCCCCATAAATATTTTGCATATCATAGTCCTCTTGGGCGTTATAATACCATGCATCTTCATGAAGTAAGGAGTGCCTGGTTGACGAGGGTATATTTGGGATGTAATGAGACAATTCGGTTATTTTTTTGTGGTAAAGGTGGTTATTTATCATTAACCCATTTAATTCACAGATGCTGAACCTAAAAACGTTGCAAGGCCACACATGTATATCTTATAAGTTACAGTATTTAATTTTAGCCACCGATTGTCTTATAAAAAAACACTTAACTCGATTTTACTGTATTTAGCGAGATGCCAAACTATACAAACAAACAATTTGCTGTTCCAGGATACAAACGATCGTCGGACGGGATTTTTAGCGCACGACATCGACACGTATTCCGAGGCATTGCTTCAAATTTTCTCCCTCACTCCTGAAAAACGAGCGGAAATCGTAAACTGTGCACGAACAGCGTGTGGAAGGTTCAGCGAGCAAGAATTCAAATCGGATTTTTTGGCAGCCGTTTCCCCGATTTTTACACCACGCCGAAAAAACGAATGATCAAACTTTATCCGCGCTTTTTTTACTGTAACTGGATAAAAAGAAACGATTTAAAAGTATGTATGTACCGCCGCACCTTTGTACTTCAAAAAATCTATTTTCCTACCTAGTGAATACAAAATTATGCAGTACAAAAAAGCTCTTTATTTTTTTACTGTAATCTGAACCCACAGTAAAGGAACAGGCCCGGCCCAGGTGTTTGTATAGTTTATTCTACGATGAAAACAACATGCCGTTATATTAAAAAAAATGAAAAATGATTTGCAGAACGACATCGAAAAGTATTGCAGAACGACAGTTTTCATATACTGTATTCCAAATATTGTAGTTATTTAATATAGGTGAAGCCGTCAAACCTCAAGTATAATTTAAAAAAAATGCAAATAGAAAAAGTGATTTACCGTTAAATCATATGGAACGTGTTGATTGGAAGCGGATTTGTTGAGTCAGAGACTTCTGTTGCCAATGCCACGAAGTTGGTTCCGTGATCATCAGTCATAGTGAGCAAATACAATACTTTGTGATTTATAAAGGTACTGCGGACGTCCGTATGGTTTGTTTTTAATAAACAAACTGTTGAACAGATATCTTAGATAAAACACACCTTTGATAATATTTGAGTCTTTAAATCGGCCAGCTGTAAGGTTTATAGATTAAGCTGCACTATTTGCACCGTTTAAAAGATACATTTGTGACATCACAATAAGTGAAACTTAAAACATAGTTTTTACATACTGTATTAGGTATGCTACGGTTATACTAAATATACTGTAAAATTTCACGAAACTAGAAAATGAATGTATGAACATTCAATATGACAAAAATATAGTTCTGTTTTCAGTCGAGCCTTATTAAAAACGTATAGAGCCTGATTTTTAACTTCTTTTATTATGCCTTTTCTCCAGGTCTCTCTATTTATGACATATGTTCCTGTTTGATGATTTTTTAATTGCCAATTTATGATTTGTTTATGTCCAGTGGCGTATATAGGGGGGAGGGTGGGGCCGTGATTCAATCCCGCCCCAAATCTTACACGAGACAGATATTCGTAACTTGCGATAACAATAGCATTGTTGTACTTAAGAGGCTCGTTTATAATTTTACACTCAAATCCCTAGGGTTAACGAATGATGAAGATTTATATGTTACAAGTAGTGTTGCTTTTTCTGATAAATCAATAAAATTGAAGCGTGAAATCGAAACTTATTATCCCAAAAAGGCAAAAGTAAGCTAATTTAGTTTTCGAGCATGTTGAAGAGTTGTGCTGAAGCTAAGAGTGAACATAACTTAATGCCGAGTAAGCTGTGTACTGTACCCAGAAGCAGTGGGTAAACTAATTTATCGGACCCAACGAAAGTGGTATGTTGAGAACCATGTACGTGATTCGTTCCACAATGTACGACACTCGTTTAAATAGTCTTGCTTCTCTTTACATACACCGTGATTTAAATTTAAATTATGATGATGTCATTTCCGAGTTTGGATAAAAAATATTTAAAAATATTTATGTTAACATAATTAAAAGCTCTGCTTTATATTTCGAAATAACGAAGGGATCATTAGACATTGGACGAAAAGTAAAAGCAGTAAATTAAACTCTTATAGGATCTGCCCAATCGTATCGCTTCTGGCTGTTAACTTGCTTGAAAGAAATGCAAGATATGCATCAATGGTTTTAGGCCAGGTAAATTATGTTGTCGACGTTTATTGTTGAGTCTTATGTCAAATTATTTGATTTATTCACAGCACAGCCTGTAGTAAAATGAGGTTTAATGTACTTTCCATGTGATAGAAAAAATGTCACCAGGGTCGGCATTATCAATTTGCTATACGTGATAAATTTCGTCGAAATGTTTACGCTTTTTAATTTACCACAGCAAGTGATAATTTTTTATCCATTATTCCGTGTAGTAGCCAATGGCAAGGTTTTGCATTAGCAAGAGTGTCATAATTCGACCCTTGCGCTACCGTGAGGTAAAACATTAAAAATTAATCACGAGCGTACTATTTACGACCTTGAGAAAATGTATGGGTATTAAGTCAGAGGATCCATTTTTCTGACGTCACCAAAGTCAATCATATCACGCTGGACAATTGTACTGCTAAGCTACCTTATATACAGAACAGTATGCTGTATAAATCAACAAATAATATTAGTAGTCAAGCAAAAGTGTAACGGGAAAATAATTGTTTTGTGTACCGTTGTCTAGTGTGTTGTTTTTTTCTTGTGTTGTGACTTTTTAATTATTTTTACTGCGTGTAGCGTATTTTAGCGTCGATATTTCACCGGGAAACGTTAGCCACATCGATTTTTCGCCGTACGGTTACTAGGGTTAGTAATATGCCGTTAGAACAGGGTTTCCTTAAATCAGGAAGACACTCACAGTAAATTCCTCCTATCTTGGTCAGGGATTTAGTATTATTGTAATCACTACGTCATCCGAATTTATAAGGGCAGTTCAGTCTGTCGAACTTATATCGGTTACAGGATCATAAGTTTATTTCTTTAAATGAACTGCAGTTTTTTAAAATGGGATCGTATTGTCGCCTTTCCCACATCCAATTAAGTATTTAAAGTCCATACCACACACATTGCCAACAACGCTAGCATCACAAAACATCGACTGTCATTGCGCATCACTGTCAACTGAATAAATGAGCGCCTTTAAATTCGACGGTTACCGCGTTATAACCGTGGTTTTATTGATTGGTGCGCCGCGGTCATAGAATTTTGCCGATTGCTTGATTCAACAGCGCGTCTTGGTTGATTGGTCGTTTGGTTTTATTTGAAAGACGATTTTCTACAAAAGATTATAAAGAAAGGTGTAACACAAATACTCCCGTCCTATAATTTGCAAAGTTAAACTAATGCAGGAAAAACTAAACGCATGATCGGGAAATGAAACTCATGAGTAAATCATAGAAATCGTAAATAATTAAATAAAACAAGATCTCGCAATTTTAGCTGTCATGCGACAAAACTTGTCAACGCGTTCACAATTGTGAAAAAGATAGCAAACGACGGTGGATATTTTAATCAACAAGTGAAGTGCCTGCTGGTAATTTCAGAACGTGTCAACGATAGTCAAAACTAACTAAGTGTCTTCAAAAGATTTCGTAATGGCCCACAATAGGTATTGCTATACTCGCTAACTTGTGACGTTAAACTGCTTGATCAACCGATAAATTCGCTCCATCTGCAATGAATTAAGATATACAGCAGATTAAGATTTACAATCTTTATATAGGGTTAACAGATTAAGATATACAGCAGATTAAAAGCATTGGGCGCGTACAGCTGTGGTAGTTAAGGCGAGAGAGCGTATCAGGGATGTGAAGGCGAGAGACATAATTTTATTATTTGTGAGCGCGTAATGGCAGCATTCAAACGGAGAACACAGGAGACGATTCGCAAAACTCTCAAATGACAGGAAGCCAAACATCTGACACCACAGTAGGAAAACATGGCGGAAACGCGAGGAAACCATTATTCGTGTGATAGATCTCAAAGATAAATAACTCACATACCAGTATACATTTTGACGTTGTTTTCTAAATATTTAATCTAAATTGGAAATGGCCACCGAAGACTTCGGAGAAAATAATGATATGTTTTTTAACCTTTTAAGTCCGCATTTTCCCCTTAAAAAATCTAAAATGAAATAATGTATGTATTATGATGCTGTTAGAGTTCTGTTGAACTGTTGAATATACGACCTGATATCAATGAGATTGCTGAAGTAAATTTTATCATGAGTGAAGAAACGATTTATCAACTACCAAGTGATGCGAAGCAAAGATCTGTGTTCGAAATGGTGCAATCCCAGGGCACTAAAACAAGTCGGACACCAAGGGAGACACAAGAATTCTACAGTTCTTGGTATTTTGTATTTATTTATAGGATAGGATAGGATATTCATGTTTATCCCCGTGAATGGGAAAACCCCAGGGGTTATCACACGGGCAATCGTCAGATCACCTCGCGCCCATCGTCGGGTTACCGGAGCTATTGCAGTGTGTTGTATATGATAGACACGTTCCTTCAATTTGGTAGAACCCATTAATCCGCTGGGTTCAGGCAATGTCCGTAAAGTGCCTTGCCCAAGGACACAACCGACTAGCTAGCGACCAGTTTCGTACTTGCAAATTATCCACAGTGTTTTGGATTAGGAGTTTAGTACCGACACACGATAATATTCTTTACCCTATGATATATACACATAAAGCGTACTATTAAAATAAAGAGAATTGTTTGATAATACTTTGTCCATGCACTTTAGATAAACTAAAATTTTAAAGTAATTGGTATATTCGTTACAAATCACTTAAAAAATGCGACTGCATAAAGCGGCACGACGAACTAAATAAATGTTGCGACGATTAGAGATCCCTGCATAACGTATTAATGATTTGATTGGCGTTTTAATCTATTATGTTGTACCAGGGCGAAAAATTATGACTCCGACCAAGCCGTATTGCAGCACAATTCATACAACCAGTTAATATCAACTCTCGCTGAAATTGCACCTCTGCACTGTGACAATGGGTATAAGAACCTTTACTTCTTGGACATGGCTTCAGGTACGACTAAAAACTAAAAAAACTAAAAAATGAAATTACTACTATATAGGAACTGGAAACATAGGCCAGACTCTAAAAGAAAACGGATTCAAAGGCATAATAGACGGCGTTGAGGGAAATGATCATATGAATAACGAAGCGAAAAAGAAAGGAATCCACAGGTTTGTAATTATAACGATATATATAAAAATATGCCGAACTTGATGCACTACATTCTTTTTAGCATAGCAATATTTGTATAGAAGTACTTTACTCAAGGAAACATATAACTCTAATTAGACAAAACCGTTATGGACTTTAATCAAAATTAAACTAAACTTTTAGAAAGTCAATTGTACATTTCGTATCTCCGGATAAACCAGTGCCCCTTAATAACGCAATCTATGACGTCATCACTTGCTGTGCTTCACTAAGCCCAAGAAGTCTACCCGCTGAAAGCATTCTGGTAATTTTTTTTTCATCCCAGATTACATTAAGGTAGTTGTAGATTTGTGTGTTTTAGGCTGTTCTGTTTTAGAGGATAAAATCCGTACCGAAAGATAAAAATTGCATAAAAAGTGGTGTTGTGTTGAAATTATTTATTATACAACTAACAACTTAAATTCTTTAACAAGATTCACGCCATCACATTCTGTTATACATGAAATACAAGACATATAAACTACTGCTTAACTTTTACCTCTTTTTCTAAATAAGTAAATTTGTCATTTTAAGTATACTTTTGCTTCGTTTATTGATTTTTAACTTATTTTATTAAATTTTTAATCTCTTCTGTTATAGGAAATGATTCGACTTTTAAAACCTGGTGGTTATATATGGTACACAACTCGTGATACGTCACAACATGCTCAATACAATGAAAAATTAAACGGGCTGATCGACGATATGATTCAAACAGGAACGATTGTGAATGGCATTCGAAGATCTTTTCCTTATTATCTTTATGAAACCAAGACCGAAAATGGAGAAGTTGAATTGTGCACTCTGACAGGCGTTGAGCGTGTTCTGAGAAAGTGTCAAACATAATGACACCACTTTGCCTACCACCATTAACAACTGCTTTTTGATGTCGATCATAATATACACTGAGATAGTTATCACTATTATCTCTGTATATAGGATTATCGTAAATGTATATGGATATAGAGTATAAAGAATAGTATCGTGTGTTAGAAACTATTCACGCTGGCCAAATTCAATAACTTTTAAATACGCCCAGCTTGCGTTGCTATCTATTTATTTAAACACCAAATCGAACGATGTGGATAAATAAATACAAAATACCAAGATATATAGAATTCTTGCGGCTCCGCTAGAGTGTCTGGCATGTCTTGGTCCCCTGACATTGTAGCATTTCGAACACAGATCTTTGCTTTGTAACATTTAGCTACACAGCTGCTTTTCCAATTCTAGCTTGACAGTTAGTTACCTTTAATTCGAAAGAGGTGAATTTACCATTTTAGGTACCTATTCTCGTTAATTAATTTTGTTTAAAACTCTTTTGTCATGGGAAATGATTCGACTTTTAAAAACTGGTGGTTATATATGTGGTACACAACTCGTGATACGTCACAACATGCTCAGTGCAATGCAAAATTGGGGGCTGATTGACGTTATGATTCTAACAGGAAAGATTAGGAACGTCATTCCAAATGTTTTCCCCTTTTATCTTTATAAAACGAAAACCGAAAATGTAGACTGTGTTGGAGCAAATAACAACATCATTCTATCATGCGTATGCGCATTAACTACAACCGATTTTAAAATGGAAATTAATACTTTCTTTCTAAAATATATTAATCGTGTATGAGCTAATTAAAAATTGAAAATAATACACGCCCAAAATATAAACAATTTAGAAAAGTAGTCTATTAAAACTAAAAAGTAGTATTTATTTTATGTAAATACCGATGACAAGCTGTGATTCCAGGCTATATTTTTAACACAGACATTTCGACGAACGCGTTACGCACAAATTTTCGACTTAAACGGGATGTTTAGCATTAATTGATGTTTCCGGCTACATGCCACACAGAAAATGGCACTTCGTCAAGTGATTTTTAATATAACACATTTGTTCAGTCGTGTTGGTAAAAAAGGCTTTTAAGGCCCTTTTACGTCAAAACTAATTTTTTTAAAATGTAAGATTTAGAACAAAACCTATTTATAATAATATAAAAATGGGACACTTTTGTATAGATTACACCGGAAATGTTGAAATCAAAACATCAACCATGTAAATTGTCGGTATCGATATATCGTTCTCTGAAAATTGTAAAATTGTTTTGATTATATTCTGTATTTATTGTTGTCATAAGCGTTTATGAAAAAAGAAAAATCAATATAAAAGATGACATCGTAATGGGAACATCACATCGTTGACAACAGCAAAACATTATGGACACCAAAGTTGCAATTCTTCTATTCCTCGTCGTACTTCAGTTGGTGAACATCAGCGAAGGTTATTACTATTTTCGAAGACGTTCGTTTCTCCGCCGTCGCAGTTATGATCGCCGCCGCCGCTATTCTTCTGGTTTCAACCGTCCAAGCGTTCCGTTCGCATACAGAGGATACGATGAACCGTGAGTACGATTATAATACATAATGTATATTTAGTTTAATCGCATTTAATTGTATTAATTTATATTTCGCAGATCTGCAATTGACTCGCTCGATTTCGAAGAGTAAATAGAAGATAAAAGGTAAGAAAACAATATTTTGGAAAAAGCGGTACTCTAATTTACATTTTCCTGTTGCAGAGTTCGTGAACAATGTGTTCAGTAAATATGAAATAAAAAAAATATGTTGGAATTTAACATTGTTGGTTAAGTTTTATTATAAATAGTTATAGAACTTTCACTTATATAGACACAGTATTTAAACATGCGCTCGTCAGGTCAAGTTGAATTTACATAAGGTGTAAAGTTAAAGTATATAACTACGAAAGTCTGAAAAACAGTTTCAAAACAATATAAGACACAAGATATACTTGTCATTGTTGAAATCTAGCTAACAAACGTAACGTGAGCAGGAGTAACAACGATCTTGATTGAATAACAAAAATAACATTTAAACACAAATTTTTGTCTGAAGTCAAATTTTAATGATATTTTGAAACTCATTTATTAACAACAAACAATTTTGTAGACACTGGCCTTTAAATTAAAACAGCACTGACAAACTAAATAAAGGGTAGTTTGTCTGCAGTTGCGGTAGGTTGCGACCAGTTTCGATTGTACAGCTTTTCGAAGACAACAGCAATACTTTCGGCCGTATATAAATATATAACCTAAAACAATTAAAAAATTCAATTTTAAATTGTAAAAAAATATAAGATTTCCTATGTGAGGATTTTGAGTGACAGCTGTTTTTGTGAGGTCAGTTTGTTAAACGCCTCCTGAAACCATTACTCTTTTGATGGAGGGTGAAGTGCACATATTTTACGTCATCCACTGCATCTATGGAAAGCCTCCTGGGTGCGACGCCGTCTTTATTTGTTTTGCCATTAGCGCGCTTCGGCGTGGGTCATCAGAGTGCGCAGAATATACACAATACACATAAACAAACATTTACATATAGTTTTAATTGATAACCGAATAATTATACACATGCATTTATATTCATAATGATTAAAATAGCAAACATTGCCCACCTATTTAAAATGTTGAGTTCAACATTCAAACCCCTAAACTCAAACTGTAACTAATGTGCTACCATGCGGATAATTTTCGCGGCAGTAATTTTGCGGGAAATTGCGAAAAGATAGGATGTTTGTTTTAACTTTGTAATACGAGGATTCGCTTACGGACAGTGTAGTAAAATACTGAGGTTGGTAGGGAAGCACTATCCCTGCAACTTTTATTATGGCCGAAAATGTTTTGCATTGTATACAACGGCTGGTAAAAGTCGTTGAATGTTCTATTTGCTTAGAAACAATGACTGACCCTGTGGAGACAAGGTAAGCCGTCTATATGCGCGTAGTGTCCAAACCCGTATGTCTAAATGGGTAAAGAGAAACGGAAAAGCATAAAAACTGCTTTTTACAAAAACTTTACATTTGTAATAACAAAATTGGTTATCGCTATATATAACCAGTAACAAACACGTTTTGAATAGGTAGGAGGAGGATAGGATATTCATCTTTATCCCCATGAATGGGAAAACCAAGGGGGTTATCACACGGGCAATCGTCAGATCACCCCGTATGGAAAGTACGTCACTTTTCGCCGAGATCTCGAGTGTGCACGCGCCAAATATTTAAGTGTGCAGTGTGCAAACGTCCAAGAATGCACACTTCAAGTGTGCACACAATCTCCTTTTCATAACTGTTTTACCAAAATCTTAAAAAACATATTATTCTATCCTCAATCTTTCGTGTCCGTCAGCTAACATATCTATCTACATAACTAAAAATGTACGGAAAGTAAATTACCCGAGGTCCAGAGGTAGGTTTACAAGTTTATTGGAAATTATATGATGTTTATACTGCCAGCTCGCGAGCGTGTGTGAAATTACCCAAGTGTGCAAACACGCAGGGAAAAAAAAACTCGAGTGTGCAGCTGCCGTACTTTCCATACTGGCAGATCACCTCGCGCCCATCGTCGGGTTACCGGAGCTATTGCAGTGTGTTGTATATGATAGACACGTTCCGGCAATTTGGTAGAACCCATTAATCCGCTGGGTTCAGGCAATGTCCGTAAAGTGCCTTGCCCAAGGACACGACCGACTAACTAGCGACCAGTTTCGCACCTGCAACCTTTCGATTGAAAGGCGACGCACTTAACCGTTAGACCAACCGGCCGGACGAAGGTAACACAAATCTTAGCCGACCTCACATATTAAATAAGTAAGTGAATTAGTAATAAGCTTCATGCCATTAAATTCGGAAAGCTAACCCCCATCTAAATGTACATTGTGGATTTTTTTAAACGACGATTCTTAAATGACGTTGATGTGTGATAACCCACATGCCCTTTGAAATTTCATAATTAAAAAAATGCCCTGTTTTAAAATTTATGTAGCTGTACAGAATAGAGATTTCGTATGAATTTTAGCGTTGTAAGTGTGAGAAATCATTTTCAAAAATTACTCAGTGTACAAAAATATAAATAAGAGAAAATACATCAAGTCCTGTAAATGGGATGTTAATAACCGATGTTATGAATAAGACACGACTCACGAAATGCATGTGACATTACCATTAAAAAAAAACAGTTTTCCGGTTAACCGTCCAAAATTTCATATGTGTAGTGGATAAAAAGCAGTATATCCATGTTATTCTTCTTTACTGTAACGAAGGATCGAAACATACAAAAAACAAAAATAAATATCTATTTACTTAACACAGGTGTGGACACAGTTTTTGTCAACAGTGCATCGGCAAAGCTATAGAAATGCAAGCAGCTTTTAAGTGTCCACTCTGCAAAGAGACTGTCAACAAAAGGTAACTATTATTTTAGTTAACTTGCCCAAAACTTTTGCCTTGAATATTTTTTTCTTAAAATCGATAGTGTTTGTAATAAATACCACATTAAAAGTTACTGGAAAAAATGTTGGTGTGATTAAAGTAGTGATTATGTGACCTAGGGAAGTTTGTCTGTTTTTAATCCATACATTGCATACTTTTAATTAACTTCAATTTGGAATTTCAAATATTATTTTAGAAGTCTCAAAAAGTCGGATTATCTTGCTCAAGTGATCAGTGCAATGAAATCATTAAAGAGAACATCACATATGGAAATAACAGGTTTTTCTTTAAATTTATCCCACTGGCACCTCGCTATGTGTGTACGTAATGAAAATTTGGCACAAGTGCACTTGTATAAAAATGTTTAATTCATAATACTAAAATAAAAAATAGAACAGTATTTGAATCATGAGGTTGACAATCATTGCAAGCTAGAATGTTTTCATGTGTCACTTAATTAATAATAACTAGGTTTAAAAATCCTATGAATTATTGCTGTATAAAAGAAATAGTTTTATGAAAAGATCTTCATACAATAGATATGTAATGTGTCGATTTTCCAGTCATGTATTTAATTTACAAAAAATGTATGTTTCCAAGGTGCATCCGGAAGTGGAGTGTCTTCTGCATCCCAAGTAAAACAGAATGATAAGAAAGAACAGTCATTCTCTAAATCGATTAAACCTTTAAAAAATGTAACTTTAAAGACAATTCGACCCAAAACTAAGGTTTTGTCACTTTCACGTGAACCTGAACAACTTACCCCAGACCTACTGGATTTTGTTGAAGCACAGACACCTAAACAATATATAGACCTAAATAAAGATGCAAAATCTTCTGCTGCTGCACATATCAGGTTGACAACCCCTAGCTTGAAAATTAATAAAGGCGAAAAAGGAACTGGTCCAAATAAAGCCACGACTGAAGATGGAAATAAAGAATATGACTTTCCACTCAGCCAACCCAATGGAAAAAACCCATTGTCGGGTAAAAAAGTCAGGAAAGCTAACACGAAAAAATCAGCGAAAAGGCTCATCTGGAAATCTAGAAATGTAAACGTAAAAACTGTGCCCAAAAAGTTAGCCAGGAAAAAGGCGGAAACATTATTAGCGATGAAAACACAAGCAGACATGGATGTTATAACCAACATTAGGGAAACAGAGCAGCATGAACTTATCATTGAAAACAAAAACCTGGACTTGGTTGAAAATCTCAATAAAGTGGTAACGACTAACAAACCAACCGACACTAAAACTCCCAATGCTAATAGCAAATCTCTGATGAAAGACAAATCGCTGCCCGGTGTGTCATATATAAATGAGAAAGTAAATGTGATTAATCAAGAACAGCATGATCAAATCCCACTTAAACAAGATATTGTTCCAAATACAAATTTATTAGCGAATACTCAATTTGAATTCAGCAAACCAGACCCCGCACGTAAAGATGTTACTTCATCTTTAAAAAGAAAAACTGACTTTAACTCTCCAAATGAATCAGAGAGTCCATCGATTTTGCAATGCATGAGAGGTTAGTGTTCTAGGTAGAGGTCTCAATTAAAAAGTTCGACACATGTTGTTTTTTTGGTAAACGACTATGTAATACTTCGTTAATTTAAATATGGTATAATATTTAATATTTAACTATTAAAGTTGTACTATTATTTTATAGGCCTATTCAGTAAAAAACCTGTTTCTTTGATTCATTTTGCATTCACACTAATTTCCATTGTTTTTATCCACACCTTTATTAAGTGAAATGGAATTGAGTTAGTATATCTGTTCCCGTCACAGATCACCGAAGATTGACAAAGAGGTTGCTTTACTCAGAATCAAGCAGTGAAGATGAGAATGTTGTTGCGCAATCCAATCCACCCATTGACATAAATGATAGAAAACAGCCGGGGTATCAAGACAAAGTATGTTGTCTATTGTAGACATAACCTTGAATACTTTACACATGCTGATAGCGTGATTGCCATGGATATTTTCTCTAGCCTATAAACAATTGCGGAAAATATTCGTTAAGAACCACAGAATCATGGCCCTTCATAATGAGAACTTTCTTTTTCAGGACTTTTCGATAATTTAATGCCCTGGAATGATTCATACACCTGGCAAAATATTTTACTCTTATTCTTGCCAGCATGATAGAAAATACACGAATGTTTCTTTTAATATAATATACCAGAATATAAAATAATTTTATAAATAAATTGGTTTGTTTTACTAATATGTAAAACAAAAATGATTTGTAAATCTTTCTGATGATGACCACAGGTCTTATCCCATAAACAACATGGTCAGTAAACTAATTACTAGATTGTGTCCCTTTCCCACACAACATAACCCACTAAAATAAAATCTGCTGATAATTATGATTCAAATTTGTTAACGGCAGGTTACCAGTTGGCTCGAAAATGTTGATCCAGCTTTAAAACATTCAGAAATAAATGAAGTACCAAAGCAGCCTGTAAGTTAATGGAATATTTTGTTCTTCATAATGTTTTTGATCCCAGTAATTAATTACTATTTTATCCCGATTTTGGGCTTTTGCTAATTTCCAAAATGTCGATCACAAAACAACCTTTAGTTTTATAATTAATGTGTAATGCTTTAAATATGTGTATATTTTATGGAATACAGGTTAAATTAAAGCCTTTTAAATGAACAAAAAATGAAAGAACCTTACCTAAACTTTCTTACCATTATTTGCAGGAAAGCACCAAAGAGAGTGATTTAGAGGATTTAGTGTCAATTTCCCAAGTTATCACCGATTCAAAATGCAAAATTGTGCGGTAAGCCTGATAATAATGATATATAGCATTTTAAATGGAACAACAAAAAATGCCTTAAATTTTCAACTAACATCATTAAAAATAAACTTTTAGTTGAGAGGTGCCATATGTTATATCTATATCATCTAGACTGGTCAATCATCAGAATTCTGTGTGTTAGATTGCCAAAGCTGTAGACTGTAGTGAATTCTTATTGCTTTTAAACCGTAAATGCATAATATTTTGCAGTCGCAAAAAACGTGTATTATCGGATGAAGACCCAAATCGCCCACCATCTGAAGAACCAAAAACCAAAGTTTCCACCGTCATCAGAAATGCCGAAGTTTTTGGAGAAAAACAAGCAAAAAAGAAATACAATATCAAAAAACAATTAGGTATTAATATTAATAAACTAGATAAACAAAGAAATTTATGTTTTACCTTTATTTATTCCAGTGTATTCTAACAACGTGTCAGATACATCTTTAACCTTGAGAGAATCTTCCGACTTTGCGGCCGCTCTTATCCCCCATGAGAATAAAGCTTTAAAGAAAGTAACAAGACGAGCCAAACACAATAGGAGAAACAAACAAAAACATATCTTCGACATCAAAGGGCTTTCTCAAGGGATTTCCCCTTTTACCACCCCAACAAAAGACGGGACAACAGTCACAGGTACTGAGTCTCCTGAAACCGAGACCCCACAAGAAACGGTAGCCAAAAATGCTGATGTGACTGGAAATCAACAAGACTTTTTAACTGAAAAAAGAGAAGAGTGTCAGGTTGTTCAAAAGGGAAACTTTAAGCCGCACGAAACAAGCAACGATATTCCAAATGAGATATTGCAAAACAATTTTGCTGAACATGTTCAAACTGAAGATAATCAACCACATAAAACTGGAGAACATATTTCACAGAAGTCCGACAATGCTCAAGATAATTCATCTGTAAAAAGAAGTGATGAAAAATTTCCAAATACACAAACAACACAAGAATTTACAGTTGAAATGTCACCCTGTAAAAAAAATACAGAAAAGTTGCCAATGCCGAAAGCAAACACTCCTGTACCAGATCTTGATGACCCTGAAATTCCCCAAAACACTCCAAGAAAAACTGTAAAAGAGAAAGTCGATTTGTCTTGTACTCCACCTTCGCAGTTAACAAACATGCCGATAATATGTGTTGGGGAAACACAGGAGGAAACTCAGAAAAGCACTCCATATTACGTAGACACACCGCCCACTACTGAGTTTTCGAATGAAACCAGTGAATGTAGAAGGAAAGACACTGAAACATTGAAACAGAATGTAAACAGGTAATTTTGCTTATACATGTTTGTGATCTATTACATTCACAACTTTAGTTTTGATTATCGACAGTCCGATATCCCGAATATATTGAGTTAATCTGGTATTTTCCATCAAAATAAACCAAATGCCCGGAATGGAATAAAGTTTCATTGCACAAAGCAACGAGCTAGTTTATTTTTACCACAGTCTTGCTGTCAGTTCTACTTTTTTCCACATATAGATACTACCAAACTCACCCGAACAAATGTGACCATACTAAGTGGTGGTAGGGTCATTGATTATTAATGACCATTTCTTACTTCAATAGAAAAAAGGAATGCTGTACACTTATTTAGCTCATGTTCAAGATTCCTTATTTTCCAGTAAGTCGGTGGAACTTGGTCTCCTCGACTTCAGTGGACCATCGCAACCTGTCGATCAAATCAACTCTCCTCCAAATCTCAAAATCATGGAAACCTGCAGGTGTGGAAGGCGGCAGAATATTTCTTCTTTTATACTTTTATATTAAGAATTTTTGTTTTATTTTAATTAACAGGCCAGTGAACATTATATAGTAATTTAAAAATATGAGTTCAGAGGGCACTTCCACATTGTATATTAATTTAAGTGCACATTGTTTTTTTAGACTTTTTAGTCAGGTTTTCTGGTTTTTCTGTTCAGGTTTTCTGTTAACAAGAATTGATATTAATTTTTTAATCTATAACATTTGGACTATGTTTAAAACTTATCCGATAATAATGCTTAAATAAATAAATTCGTAGAATGGTAATGGACAACCTGCACTCTTCCAAATCACAAACGACAAGTGAAACTGAAACTGGCGACAATCTGCTAGTTGTTGGCCGCTTGGTTCATCTCACCAAAGTGAGCAGCAATCAATCGGAGGTAGAGGTGCCCACAAATACAATGAAAGAAATCCATGAAAGCTTGAGCCAAATGGACAAACCTTTGAATTTGGACCAGGTCGAAGAAGAAAGCTGCGTGTCAACCAAGTTTGATGATTCTGAGCAGCGCTCACTGACTTACGCGTGCATTTCCAACCCAGCAACTGACAGCTCTATCGACATCATACAAAACAGTGAAGTAAATACAGATCAACCCAAAGAAGTTCAAGTTCCTGAGAAAAAGGTTCCTGTGCACAAACGAAAAAGAGTTAAAGTGAAACGAACACCGAAAAAACCAAAAGTGCGGATTCTTCCCACCCCTCGTAGGCACAAAAAGAAACCAAAATCAATTAACACCAATCCCACAGACTCTAAACTTGTGAAAGCTGAATCGAGAAATATAACTCCAAAAAAACGAACCCGATCTATTGAAGAGATTTCTGACAAACTGATGACTGAAAAACAGTTATCCACGGAAAGTCAAGAATCAGAAAATATATTTTCACCAGAACGGCACCAACAAAAGGACAGTGCGATGAAGGTTAAAAAGTCTGAAACTATTAAAGAAATACCTCTCCCTGCAAAACCAGTAACGGCTAGTAACGAAATAACAAAAAAAGTACCTGTAGGTAAAACAGTAAAAGCAAGTAACGAAAAAACACACAAAACTTTTCCAAAATTTACAAATGAAGAAATGATGTGCACGTCGAATGGCTGGGGTGGCACAAAACTGAAAATCCGAATATGCAGAAGCCCACATAAGGAGAGCTCACCATGTCGGAAAACATACAATGTTGAAGAAAACAAAATTTCACCAGCATCGCTAAAAAAGCTGAAGCCACCACTAAAGAAAAACGCTGCGAATTCTAGAAAATCAACACCCCAGAGTCCTCTTACCACTTGTGAGATAAAAACGCCAATAAAATTGTCAAATATTGAACTCAATTTGGGTTCACCTAATTCGCCTGCAGTCATACCCGATTCAATGCAAATTAACAGTTTGCGAGATAAACACAAACCAACTAAAAGGCAAAGGAAACAACCACGAAAGGAGAAAAGCCCTGTGATAAAATCTGATGATCTTCTTCTATCCTGCAGCTGCCCTTTACCAGAACCGAACAAAGAGTTTCGTTTTAATGAGGAAATGTTAAAATCCTTTGAACGCTCGTTGTCTATAAACCTCAAAAGGTGTGATATAGATGTCCTTCACATGACGCACCCCATTCCAAAACGAAAAATTCAAAAGGGAAAACGGACAGGCGGTCGACCCAAAATTCCAGAAAATGAGATATCTTGCAGTCCGTTGCTTTTTCCGCCCTCTCAAAATAAAGAGGAAAATCTTCAAAATCAAGCCAACAAACAACCAGAGGTATGGTTGCCATTTAATCATAAGATTTTTTTACAAATTGCATGCTTTTGATGAAGTATGCTTTATTTTTTATACAAAACTATCACAAATTAATAAAACTATTATTGGAAGAAAAACAACCAGCAAATCTGCATATCATAATTTTTTCTACTTGAATAAATGCTTTTCCCTGATTTATTAGAAAAATAATTCTAACAAATTCACAGGAGACAGCAGGACACATAGAAGTTTCCAGTCCAAGAAATAAAGGTATTGCAAGAATTAACTAATTTGTACATTGGTTTAGTTGTGGCAGTGGTGCTTGCATCTATCACAATGGTCAAAAATTTCAAAAAGATAAACATTCGGTACCATATGCTGCTGTGTTGACTGGTGTGGATAGTAGTAAAATAGTAATCCCAATCAGTAATTCCTAGCATCTGCAAACTACATTATAAACAAATTAATTTAGTTTTATAAGTTTGCAGCACTTTTTGGGGGGACCAGGGAAGCGATATGTTTGCTTTCTTTCCTCATCATTAAAATGTTCATGCAGATTGCAATGACAACCATACAGACCCAAATATTCTTGTAGAGTGTAAAGATGCGAACGAATGTTCAAATATTTTCAACAATCAAATGTTGCCCAGCGATATAAGAACTAAAAGTTCTTCTCTGCCAGAACAAGTAAAAGTAAGATTTATTGACAACTTGAGCAAATGTTGCTGTGTTATTTGGTATATATTACTTGACAAAGGTTAAATGGAGTAAATCGAAAGAAAAAAAGATCAGTAATGCAAATATTTAAATATATAAGATACCTATGAAAATCATTTTAGCTATTCTTCTACCTTATTTGCTGATATTCGTGATTCTTGTGATTAAATAATCTGAGTGGTCTGTGCTGTGTGCTGTTTAAGATAACCGCCAAATTTTTAACAATTCTGTAAAAAAAATTGAATATTACCACACATGTATTTGTGAAACATGAAAGTACACGATTCTTGGCAATTTTAATGCTCTGGTCTAGTTCTAATATCTTTTTTTTCAGGCTTTTATTGGTGCAATTGAACATTCCATTAAGTTAAGCATAGGCATTCAATCAAATTATCCAAGTCTTCTAACTGAGATGGAAGAGTTTCGAAATTCTTGCTCTAATCTGACCGCTTCATTGGTGCGAAAGCATTCTGGAAAACAAGGTAGGGCATAAGAAGCTATATTCATTTAGTGCTGTTCTTACCATTATAAGTTGTTCTTAGTCAAGCCATGGGCAATTCATCAAATTTGTCTGTAGTACTTGCAAAGAGCTTGGATAAAAGTTATTTAACTTATTAAATGTACACATATATATATATATAGTACTTGGCTAATAAAACATTTTATGTTTAGACATGGCAAAAGCTGTAAAGGAGATTGATGCTGCAATGGACCAGGTCAAGGATCAGATGGTTAAAGTATGCAGCAGTAGCTTTAAATCTTGTCCCACAAAGGATCTCACAAGCGATATTGAGATAGATTGTAGTCTACCTTCAATGCAGCAACTATTTAATTGTAAAAATGGAAATGAAGAAAAAAGTGGATCCATAACCGAGGAAATGGACATTGGTGGTTTACCTCGGCGTGTAGAAACTATTAGAAATTGGACTGAAAGTCAAAATCCGCACCCAAGTTTAGATGACTCTGTCCAAGAAATACCTGCATCTCCAAAACAAGAAGACACAGATTACATTGAGATCGACAATACACCTTCATTGCAAAGCACTCCTGAGACCCCTTCAGTGCTTCCACAGCTACCCCGCCCTCCCGATTGCTTTGTGTCACAAGATACACTTAAAAGTTCTGCAAAAAGCACTGGCAATCCCTCTTACAGAAGATCGTTCGTATCATTAAAGAGGAAGCGTGTCCTTTCCAGCTCTTCCAGCGATTCTTGCTCTCCCAAAAAGCCAAAGTTTCAAAAACTTATATCTGAAGTTGAAACTTGCAAAAATCGAAGATCACCAGAGGAAGTTCAAAAATCAATTAAAATTATAACCCCTGAGCCTCTAGTAAATGACCAGGATGGAGTATCGACTTTTTCCAACCATTACAAACTACATGAAGAGAAGAATGTCAATTCTACTTTTGATCTAGTGAGTAGAAAGATATCAGTTCTGCTTATAAATGTGTGTAAGCTGTGCCAACATGTGGATATTAGCATATCAAAATTGGTTTTGACTAAAGAAGTACACATCTTATTTTTGCCAAGCCGAGTTAAATATATTTTTGAGTTACATATGTGCTCTGTACTTCCTTTTTACCTTAAGACAACCTACTCCTTTGATTTTTATTACTGGTGGTGGTGGATCGTGCCAACACCAGTTTAAAAGAAGAGGTTTGGACAGGGGTGTCCTTTCCAGAATCAATATTTTAATTCGTTTCAATTAGAAAATAAATCGTTTTTTATTCTTACAATTCAAAATTAAGTACTTACAGTAAAACAACATACTTTAGTATGAAAAAAATAATTTTGTTGCCCTTTAAAATTATTAGTATAACAATAATTCTGATAACCAAACTAATTCGGATAAGGACATTTTTTGTTTATGGGTAGGAAGATCTCAGTTACAATCAGTTAACCACAAAAGTTGTTATTCTCCACAGGCCCACACCAATCATGCAGTCTGTATCGATGATACACCAAGAAGCAGGCAGGATATAGAGATGTTTGAACCACCACCGGAGTTGAAAGATAATAACGAGGTAATTACAAAGCTTAACCAAAACCATAAACCCTGTTGCAATATTCTTATGCCATGCCAGGGGCCATTTGAGACTTGCTTTTATAAACATAACAACTTTTCAGCTAACAGCCCAACTTTGTACAACTGCTCATACATTGTTGGAACTCCGGTTTTAGTTCTGACAGTAAAAAAAATCAATCAATAGTTTTCAGTTGCAGCCAGTGTCTCATTTTAAATGTATAAAAAGCTAATGTTCATTTTAACAAAATTATTTAATTAATTTGTTTTGATGAACAAAAAAAATTTTATTCTTTTTGGATGGTTATTTCATCTTCCATTTTTGATTCCAGAATAAAATCCCTGACAGTCCCATGTCACCTAAATCTGAGGACACGTCGGAAAATGAGATTTTTTACAGCCAACCTACACCTGTTGCAATGTCAACCCAAATCGAGGATTTATTTGCCGAAACAAATGATGTCAGCAACAAATCAAATGATATTATTGTGTCACAGATCAACGAATCAACTATCACAGAATCACAGGTAATTTTTTTATTCTATAAATGGTTTCTTTGCACATCATTTAGTTGTTTATTTTAACTTGACCCTTTATAATTAGTACATAAAACTGCTATTAAAAGACTTAGCTTCACAATTAGTGGTGTATATGAACTATGATTGCTTAAACTAGAATATAAAACTTTCGAATCAAAGAATTTCAAATCTTTTAAATCTAAACTTTAAGAGCAAATTTCCACAGTTCTGATGACTTTGATGATATTGGGTGATAAAAACGAATCTCATTATTTAAAAATCCCTGCTTAAATAACCCGACCCACATTCTATTCCAGATCCCCTCTTTAACCCCACCACCCGATGTCTCACAACCGCAGTACAATAGATCGGAAGCTTTGGAGGTCGATGAGTTGTTACGGAAGTAAGTTTTGCATTTGTTTTTATTGTTGACAGTTTAAAACTGTCGATTTGCAGTGTGACCACTTAGTGTTCCTGGCATAGTGCAAAACAAATAATATGGTTATACTGGGAACTCGGATATCTGTTATGGGAACCTAACACACTTACCCGTTGTATAAATACAAAATTAACTCTTTACTCTTGGGGTTATAAACTCCCGTTGTGGCAGTCCAGAAAATAGAAATATCGAATCAAAAAGGTAAAAAAGTGACTCTTCTTATATAATTTGGGTTTTTCTTTTAGGATAAATGAATTTACAGAGGATTATAAAGCACCAAGTGACACAGAGGACACAGCTGTACAGCTTGATAAGTTCTATCAGGCGGAAAAATCGAAGACAAACAAAAAGGAAGTTGAAAATAAGATTGAAGCAATCGAAGAAATCACCAAATCTTCCAACAATTTCACAATCCAGGAAAGAAAATCGTTTGAAAGGCCAACACCAAACAAAAGTTCTACCAGCAATAGCGTAAACTCAAGTTTTAAACAAACTTCTGTTGCTGCCACAAAATCACCATTGATTGTTCAAAAACCTGTGTTGCCCTCGCTCTCTGGGCTAACGAGTGATATCTTAACGACCAAAACTCCGGAAAAAATCAAACCATCAAAAATACAATCAGAAAGCACACCTAGACTGCACAAGAAAGGCCTGATAGACAATGTTAAGGTAGGTTTTTAAAATAATGGAATGGTCTGATATATACCTGTGTGATGAAGAATGTAGAAACAAATGCCCAAATTTTGATTTGATATTTGTTTTAAATTGGTTATTTAATAATCATCAAAAATATTTAAAAATATTAATTTGTATATTTGAATAACCACTTTCTTCATCCAGACTAAACAGCAAAATAGTCAGCCTCGAAATCAGAAGTCAAATCAAAAGAGCCCAAAACAGTTTTTTAATTCAAAACCACCGACTCAAACTACTCCGAAAGGAAAAGCTGACGATCAAATGATTCTTGAACCATCTACTACCAGGAAGCCCGACCAAAATCAAAGTAAGATAATATTATGTAATATTAACTATTCATTACTCAACTTGATGGTGGTACAAAATTGTAATGCTATTTTCTATCGGTTAAAACTGTCTTGACATGCATGCCCCTTTTGTTATGCTTATACAGAGAAGCGATTCTGCTATAAGGTCCACCAAGAGCAACTTTTAGGAAAGTTATGAAAAATTATCACATTAACAAGTACAGCAAAGCTAATTTTAGATTATATATTGTATATCAGCACACATATGAGTGTTAGACAAAAAATACAGTCACCCCATTTCAATTTTGTCTATTGTCTGTTAAAAAACATACATTGTAAATTTTTATACTGAAAGTATATTTGTTACCCAGAAATGGCACAACTAAACGACCGGACTAACCAACCCACCGAATCCCCTGGTAGAAATTTAAGCCTTGGTGATATTTCGATGACTTTAAGAGTTTCCAACCGGTGAGTTATGTGAGATGTTGTTGAAATCTAAAAAATGTAAAAAAATGAATGGAGACAAAACCAGTGTTCTTTACAGCTATTTTGTGTAAGGTACAAGGACAACATGGACAATGTCTATGAAAAATAGTGGGGTTAATACAATATACTTGCACATTATACCACACTATTAGATACCTGCTATGCAAGTTCATTCTATGTACTCTTTTCAATTTTTTCTCCGGTTTCTGAAGCGATTTTCGCCGTTGTTCCTATGCTATTTTGGATTTTTAATCTTTATTAACTCACTTTGCATTTTCCCAGCAAACTAGGAGTTATGGCAAGTGGCATTCGTGGCAAAGGACTGAGCGTGGTTAAAGCGTTCACAAAGAAATTTGGTGGAACTTTTTATAACAAGTTTGTTCCCGGCGAAGTTACTCATGTTATTGTGCGCACTGAACAATCTAGGTGTGACCGCACTCTCAAGTAAGTATTAGAAACGAGTAAGTACCTTTTGGTAATGTTAAGTATAAGTTGATCTGCACAGAATCCATTATTCATTAGGATCAGCTATATTTATTCAAATAATGCTTTTCTTATTTGTAGTAAAGAACTAACTGGTTATTTGGGCCATAGAATTAACTGGTCGCACCTGAAGAATTTTGCTGTTATGTATATTATAATATTTCATAATTAAATTTAGTACCAAAGTTTTGGGTGCATGTTGTCCAAATTGTAACATACAAGACCAGAGATTCCTAACCTTTTAAGCTTATGTCACCCTCCTGAACATATATAGTTTGTGTCATCCTTCATCACCCTACGATATATTGTATGGTTTGCACATTAATGCTTGAATGTTTCAGCAATGTGCCTACTCCTGATTTATCTATATATTTTGTATCTATTGATATCTTTAGTTGTAAAGGTAATTCATTTCTGCAGGTATTTACAAGCAATAGCCAGCAAATCGTGGGTAGTGAGCATATTATGGGTCACTCAATCCCTTAAACAGAAGAAATTTCTTTCTGAAATTGAGTAAGTGAACTTGAATTGTAATCTATTTTCTGCCATTACAAGCTAATAATGATGATGTGACCCGAAACAAAACACCTGTTGTTTTCACTTTACAAACCCTGTATCTTATTTATTGAAACAATATATACATTTAGTAAATGTTTAGCTATTACTGGTAATGTAATCTTTTTCTATTAATTTCATGCTGTTTGTTAAACCCGTATTTTCCTACCTTTATAACAGTTATGAATTTCTCCAACTCCATAAAATTTAAAAAACAATTAAAATTCCAGATTTGAAGTAATCACGGATTCAGTAGAAACCGACCCGGTACTTTTTAATGGTCCACGGAGGTCAAGAGAATCTGCCAAAGATTTCAAACTTTTATCTGATTTCTATATTTGCTGTTATCCACCATTTGCTCTTTTCACAGCAGGTACGCTTGTGTCTTTTAAATACATTTTCATGTGGGAAGCATTTAAATTATCTGCGCCCGTTTTAGTAATAATTATCTGGTATTTTATTGTTTTTTAATAAAAGTTTTTAAACATGAAAATTTAAACAAATAACCATTTAAAAAAGTGTATTTTGTAATCACTTCTGGTTTAAATTTTATGGATGCATTTACCAGAATGAAATAAACTGGGTTTGTTTAATTTAATTTTCAATCTGAGGCAGAACAATCTTTTTCTTAAGATGTCTTGGAATAATGATTAATATTTATTCCAATCATACCAAAACACCCTAAGATAAATTATTTAATTTCAATATTTATTGTTTCTACTAAAATTAAAATTGCCACCCAGATGAATTCATGGAGTTGCTAAAGATGTGTGGGGCAACCGTCACTACTAACTTAAATGAGCTTCAGGCTGACAGAAGCAACCAACGGAAAGTGATCGCTTTTGATGCGGATGCGTACACCGGTTCTTTGCCAAATTATACCGGTAAATATTTCACTTGTTTTTGTGAATGAAAATATGAACAACTCAAAAATGTCCCATAAACTTTTGTTTATTAAAAAGGATTTAGCATTGCTTATTTAATTATTTTTTTGAAAGGTAGGATATAGAATTAAAGCATGACCTATTTGTTATAGAGCTTGAGAGGTTGTTACACAGATGTAGTCAGAATTATTGCATTCTGTTAAATTCAAGAATTTAATTTTTTTGTTTCAATATGATAATCATGCACAATCAATTTTTTTTCAATGTGTTTAAGCAATGCCTGGCCAATCCGTTGCCTGCTAAAAGTGGAGATAAGAGTGAATTAACCCTAAATGTTTTCCGCATACAAAACCAGGTTATAAAATTTCTAGAAGAATGTTATGTCTTCATATTAACTCTTTTCCCGGTAGAAATAGCGTCGCGAAATAACGCTGAAGCAGTTTCAAGCAACTGGGCTTTGGAATGCATTGCCACCTTTACTGTACAACCTACTGCGGTCTTTCCAGTTGAGGAATTTGAATCTGAAATGACCTAAAATGTTTTTATTTGGGCGACTCAAAATTGAAATCCCGAGCCAAATATGGTGTAGATATGCTTTGCATCACATTTTGGTTGCTTCTTTTAAGGACAAAGTGTTTTATTTAAATAAAACATGTTGCTACAAAAAGGGTGATCACCGACATTTATTTCAATTGTTTTAGGTACATTAAAATGTACAATGTTATTGTATTTTTTCAACTTAAGTTTGTGGGTCATTGAGACGGTTAAGACCACCATTTTAAAAAGACAATTGATTTATTTTCAATTCAGTTATTTTGTGGACACCTTCTGCAGCTTTTAATTTCTATATTTTCTTTGGTTACGATTTAGATTTTCAATCTAGAATTTTATTTCATCTTTAATTTTCTGCTTGATTCAACTTTCTTTAGGCCACTTTCAGGTCACTTATATAGTCAATTTCGTTTCAGTGTTTCGTATTTCTGCCTTATATTTCATGATTTACCACTTTTCGTTGTTGTAAATTTAAGTTTTAATATTTTCCATAATTCCTGTATGCAAGCAGTAAAATCCGAAACTGAATCGCTGTTATATTCGTTGCTCACACAGAAGTTCTTTAGTAATATTCAACTTTATAGTTATACGCGTTAAATGGCGATCGCAACATGTTTGTTATCTGATACGACGCTGTGCGAATACTAAAATAATACCGTGTAAACATAGTATAGTTAATGTATCTATTTCGACGTGCTTTTTATTTGATATTACTAAAGGGACGGACACCTAATCAATATCAGGAAATATTTTGCGATCGATCAGCGGTATGATGCAAGTCTGCGTTGGTTTGGATTGGCAGACTGCGAAGGTCGCAGGCCGGTCAAACAAGCAGAATAAAACCGTCGTGTTGATTGCCTCGTTTATAACCGATAAGTCACCTTTCACTTGTTGACAAAACTTGACATGTAGCCTACTTCGCTGTTTCGACACATGTTTAATAATAATAGGAAGTAACCCTAATAGTTCAGTTCAATGACTAGTAAGTACATACAAGATGGTAGTATTAAAAGTCACTGGGCTGCATAAAAATGATGTTTACCGAACATTCAGAATATTGGCCAGACATGCGGCTGTCACGTGATAGTTGTGCAGATCGACACGTGCTTCACAGCTTGGCAACAAATGCGGTGAAAATTGAAACTTATTAGACGGAGAACTGAGCAGGGCAAAAGATACCGGGTGCCTCTAAATACTACAGGACCGCTTGGAGAGCTTGGAGCGCTTGGATCGCTTGGATCACTTAGATTGCTATGATAAGTAAATCTAACCCTGTCCCAAACACTAATCTCAACCCCAGAACTAACTTTAACCCCAACCCTAACATTAATATCATGGCTTTTGTAATTACTAAGTATAGTAAGCGATCAAAGTGATCCAAGCGCTCCAAGCGATTTAAGCGCTCCATGCGGTCCAAGCGCTCCTGTAGTATTTAGAGGTACCGAAAGATACCAAGTCATACAATATCGTAATAAGAATTAAATACAAAGAGATTTAAAAAGTCGAGAAAAATTAGGTTAGATAACGTTCTTCGAAGATGTTATTTCCATGTGCATCAAAGAATCAAAACTCCAATACCGGTAACCTGTGTGACTTTGCTGAAGGTTTCATTAAAAAAATAAAACAATGTTATTAGCCTAGCCTACTAGTACAGTATTTTTAAAGTTCTAGATTGATATATCGTCAGGAAAAAATTTAGGACCAAGTGAAAATGTAAACATGCTGGTTATTCAACGTATATATTTCTAAATCAAGTATATATGCATTGGTCTAATGTCCCAATAAACTTTCAACAGGTTAATGGCGTAGCATATTTTGTTTTAAATGTTTGTGCACATATGAAATTACAGGAAGTCCATGTGGTCAATTTTATAGGTTTGATTCTGAAGTTGTAAGGGAGCTACTATGTCTTCTACTGTTGTTCGACAAGTTACCAGGACACTTCTTTCGGTTCCAAAATCTAATGCTTCCCAAATATGCATATCTGCTCTGCACACAAGTTTGAAATCCCCTTTAAGTAATGTTAGCGGCTGTAGTAACGTGGAGTTTATGAAGACAAGGTATAATGATTTACGTGAGCTCATTTATGAAGACCATGAACAAGTGCATAATGTAGACCCAAAGGGAGTTTTTGCTATTAATCAAATCAACCTTGGACAAGTTGGAGTTTATGGGTTTGATTACGACTACACTTTGGCTCAATATTCGGACATTATGCAAGAGTTTATCTACAAAGAAAGCACCAAGGTTTTGGTAGAAAAGCATAATTTTCCAAAAGATTTATTAAACATTTCTTTTATTCCAAATTTCTGCATTCGAGGCTTGCATTACGACATCCAAAGAAGTTTGCTAATGAAAGTTGATATCTGCAATGTTATTCAGTTGGGCACAGTCTACAGAGGTTTACAAGCAGTATCAGATGAAGAAGTCATGCAACTTTTCAAAGGAACTAGGCATATTCCCAAGAGTATAATAGACCAATCTTATTTACAAGATGGTGAATCTTTACGCCAGCTAATGGACATATTTTCAATGCCAGAAATGATGCTTCTCGCCAATGTAGTTGAGTATTTTACACAAAGAAATATTGTTTATGATCCCAGGATCCTGTTTGAGAGTGTTCAAGATTCTGTGAGAGCTGTACATGTTTCTGGTCTTTTGTATGACGAGGTATCCTCTAATATTGACAAATATTTAGTCAAAGGAAGTATGGAGCCATTCATCAACTTTTTACTTAATGGTGGAAAGAAGTTATTTTTAATAACAAACAGCGGCTATCATTTTGTTAACTGTGGACTCAGACATCTGATCGGCCCTGACTGGAGGGATGCCTTCGATGTTGTGATTGTGCAGGCGAAAAAGCCAAGATTCTTTCATAAGGGTTCACGGCCTTTTAAATGTGTAACACCAGACAATTCCTCATCTAATTTGCTAGTCTCGTGGGAAAGAGTAAACGAATTTAAAAAGGGACAAGTTTATTGTGAAGGCTGTATTAATGAATTAATGTTGCTGTCTAATTGGGTAGGAAACGAAGTCCTATACTTCGGAGACCAGATTTATGCAGACCTTTCTGACCCTACCTACTCATATGGATGGAGAACTGGAGCAATAATTCCGGAACTGGAAGATGAAATAACTGTGATGAATTCACGTGTCTTCGGACATTCAGTAATCTGGTTGCAAACTTTGGAGCGACTTCTGGAAAGAATGCAGGTTATTTGATAAAAAATAGTTTTTATAAAATAGATACATTTATTTATCATATAATTGATAAAAGAGCACATTTGTGTCTTAATAATTGCGCAGAAATATTCCCGTTCCTTTCTGTCCATCCTCTTTGCCAACGAAATTACAGTTGTCTCTCGTAAAGCTTGCATTCACTTAATTTTTGCAAACATATTATATGGCCCCTTTAGATTAAAAAATGTCTGAAATGTGCCTATCTTTGTACGGGATTACAGGATGCACCATTATATGTTTATGTGAATGGAAAATTCTGGGAATATTAGGACATTATATAGTTTAATATGCAATACAAATGACATGATTGTTACATAAATAATTCTAAGTTTTGAATGGAATCTTGGGGCATTTTAGCAATTGCAGTGTTGCACATGATATGGTATGGGTAAAATTGAATTTTAAAATTAAATAACTTGGATTATTTTTTATTGTGTACAGGTGTATAGAGATGCGGAAAGTCAGCAGCTTGTCAATTCTTGGCTTGAAGAACGAAATAAGTTAAAAGTTGAGGTCAAAGAAATTTTCAATCCAAGATTTGGTTCTGTTTTCCGGTCTCATTTATCTGCTTCTTATTTCGCTGGTCGACTTTGTCGTATGGCTGATATCTACACTTCTTCCGTTAACAATTTGACCCAGTACTATCCGAATCATTTCTTTTTTCCATTGCGTGGAACACTACCACATGAGCATGTTGTGAGTTTGGCGTATCAGCATGATGGATACGACTCTGCAATTGAAAGAGCTCTTAGAGATAAAAGACCACCAAATAAACCAAATTAATAGTATTGTACATGCTTTACCTAACCAAATTCGATTTTTCTGATTATATGTTTGTAGTCAATTGTTCTAAAACAGTAATTTTTTTGGTTATTTTTTCATTGTTAAGATAATGGAACGATTATGCATTGCTTGCCAAAATGAAATTATCCAAATTGAAGTAACAGGTTTCTTTGCTTTGTTTTGTTGCTATTTGTTTTCATCTTGTACGTGGAAGGTTTTAAAAACGATTTAATAGTACAGCGCCATTGTGCGGGTATAAACATACCGTATAATTGTTTTATAATACACTGTGTTTGCGTTAAAAAACAGATGAACAAAATATATTTATTACAAAGGTTTATTACATTTGTCCAAATCTAAATCTCTTAAACTTTCGGAGAGAATATTTATGCGTATTACGTTGTGGTAAACAAAGGGTAATTGGAAGCTTGGATCAGACATTTTGCATTGTTGTAATGGGCATTCCTTAAGTTGATCGGAAGGTAACTGACACTGTTAGGCAGGTTTTGTAAAACAATGGAATTTGATTTTATTGGAGAGTACAAAGTGAACTAAATACAAGAGAGAATATCACACGGACACACGTCAGTTTTTCATGCCCACCATCATGTTACCGGAGCTATTGCAATATGTTGTACAATGTACATGATTGCGATGTGAGTTTTACTTCAACCTATCAATCCACTAACAGGGTTGCCAGACGGAAAATCTGCCTTACGGCCAAACTGTGTTTGCTTTACGGCCAAAATTCGGCCAATTTGTATCAAGTACAAAATAAACTATTTAATTTAGCCAATTGGGCTATTTATCTCTATATTTGTTCAAAAATTGTATAGTTTTATCTACCTCCAGATTTGTCGAACCCATTCAAATACTATATACAGTAGAACCCCGCTTACCTGACCACCTATGGGACCGTGATCAAGCGGTCGCGTTAGCGGGGTGGTCGTGTTAGTGAATTTTTATTTGGAGCAAGTTGTCGTCATTTGCAGCTTAAACGTCTGCATTTTTACGAAATTTTCACCAAATGCCATTATTTTTATCCGATTATGCAGAAAGAATTTAATACTAAAGTTTATCTTGTAGAATTCAGTTCTGTCTGCCACATTTTTTTTGTGTGCGCTCATTTATTCTTATTGTTTTGATCATAAATAAAATTTAACCTTGTTATTTTGGTGACTAAGACAAATTATTTAGCACATGTGGTCACTTAAGCGGAGTCAAATTTGAAGTTTTGGACCAAAATATGGCGGTCCTGGTCTGGAAACCGGGGTGGTCGCGTTATTGAAACAGAATACAATGCATTACCATAGTAAAATATTTGGGACCGCACTAAAGTGGTCTTGATAGTGAGGTGGTCGTGTTATCGAGGTGGTCTCCAAGCGGGGTTCCACTGTACAGTATATAGGAATGCCTACCGTTATTATTTTATTTCAAAACGTTATAATCAGCTTTGTGTTTTGGTGAATGAGACAATTGATATTATTAATTTATTTCCAATTTTTTTCCCTTTATTTCTACTGTAGCGTAAAAATAATATGACGTTTTGGCTAAAAATTTGACAATATGCTTATACGGCCAAATTCGGCCAAATTTTTCCGCACGGCCAAACTATTTATTTCGCGTCCGGGACGATTTTGGTAAGGTCAAATTTCTGAAATTTGGCCGTGAAAAAGGCCAAATGGCAACCCTGTCCACTAAGTTTCTTATCAAACACACATGCTGGCTGGTTTCGAGACTACAACCTTTCGGCTGCGTGCATATCGCGCACGCTTTTGCTTGCCGATTTGGATTTTATATTTAATTCAATGGAGTTAAGGATAGGATATTCATGTTTATTCCTGTGAATGGGAAAACCAAGGGGGTTAACACACGGGCAATCGTCAGTTCACCTCGCGCCCATCGGGTTACCGGAGCTATTGCACTGTGTTGGGTATAATTTACACGTTCCTTCTATTTGGTAGAACCCATTAATCCGCGAGGTTCAGGCAAATCCCGTTAAGTGCCTTGCCCAAGGACACTACCGACTAGCTTAATACAATTGTTACATTGGATACTGAGCTTGGTCAAGGTATTTAGCAATGGTTTTTAACGTTTTAAATGTCACAGCCAAATTAAAAACACCAAGTTTATTCCCAGTGACATTAAAAAACAAGTTGGTAAGATTCGCCACAGCACTATTCAATATACTGTATCTTCATTGTTATTTTAGTATAAGCGTTAAGAACCACAAAAAGATGGTTGAAGACCTCATACGGCTGTGGTAATCCCACACGTATTTATATTTGTCTTTCTGTATATTTTAACAATTAGGTCGCCATGCCATGTGTTCATATTTTGTAAATGGGAAATTGCGAATAGTTTCCTGTTTTGGCATGTCAGTCGATGAATTGTTTCCCGCGAGTTCTGTTAAACGCCTGCCAAGCCTCGTGTACAAATGTGTTTCCTGTTAAGTGTCTTATATAAACTGTATATAATTCCATAATATCAAAAAGCATTTTGGTAGAGCCTCGCTTGGCTTTGCTGCTTTCTCAATTTAACCTTTACTTACCTTAGCTATGCCCCTTGTGTACAGCTCTGTGACTGGCTGCACCTTGCGTGAATATCTAATAAATACCTAACCTATGTTTACCCCCTCGTCTTACCCTGCTCAATACCCGTTAAAATAAGAGCACTGTTACACGATTTTGACACCCCTGGTTGGAAATCACTGCTTTAAAGCAACATTTATTATTTTGCAGAGTATCTTTTTTTGTAAATTTACATGTGGCTTAAAAATACCGAAAATGCAGCCTTTTAGTAAGGTGACACCTCAGTATTCGTAAAACACTGTAAGTGTAAGCAGGTTATAAAAGCAGGTAAATTAACCAAGCGATTAAGGTCCTAAAGACAAATCCGATTATTACGTGTTGGGCGTTGACTGCTGACAACATAACTTTCCCTGTGCCATTTCTACACAATCAAACATACAACCATTCTGTAAAAACACTAGTATAAATATGGCTTAGGACATCGTTAAATATGCGGGATATATACATAAATATATAAAAGCGAGTCCCCGATATATTACTTAGCCGATTGTGAGTTTGTGGTATTTGCTGGTCTACGCTTTGGAAAGCTTTGTTCGAAAACGCTGGTATGTGACTGCGGTACTTTCCAAATTAAATTGAATGAAAATATCTCAGGCGTTTCGCATTTTGTTCTGATCGCTTTTAAAGTTGGATTGGGCTGTAACTTTGTACCCGTTCAAAATTAAATATTACCGATTTACTTACCTACTGCGGTAAAGCAGTGGTACTCTCTTAAAAACTTTTATTGGCACGGCCAAGATGGCAGAAGCAGTGAACGTTAAACCGGAGCTTGGTTATAACCACCTTGGAAATTACAAAATTGAACGGAAAATCGGCAAAGGTCAATTCAGTGAAGTTTACCGAGCAACATGCCTATTAGACTCAAAACTAGTGGCATTAAAAAAAGTCATGGTAGGTTAACTTCTTTTTAAGCCTGCTTTATGTGTACATTCTTTTGCATTAAAGTAATTGTTTAACCTTTAGATATTTGAAATGATGGATGCAAAAGCACGCCAAGACTGCATTAAAGAAATAGATCTTCTGAAGGTAAGTCGAAGCTTGCCATTACTAACTAAAAGCTAAACTACTACAATAAATACCTTACCCTGTAAGATTTTTTATATAGGCTACATAATAGCCATACTCGTTTTAAGTCTGTTTATGGGAAAATAATACTGTTAAGTGTATTTGGCGGATGACCTCTGGTGCATAGTGAAGTTGCTGTAGCTATTGCTTTAACTAAGGACACATCAATATATAAAGCACCATAGCCCAAGAAAAGATAACATTCAAGCACATACTTGGATATCACCGTTGATTTTGACCAGTAATGTTGGGGTACTCTAGCTTAAAATGGCTTTTATATTACAGCAATTGAATCACAGCAATGTGATTTGTTACCTTGCCTCATTTATTCAAAATAATGAATTAAATATTGTGCTGGAATTGGCAGATGCTGGTGATCTTAGCCGAATGATAAAGGCAAGTATACTAAATAGAGTATCAGGGGACTTAAAACTTGATTACCTGTTGGGATGTCCTTATCCTAAATAAATTGATTTTTAGAATTATTCTGGAATCATTAATTTCGAATATAGAAAATCAAACTGTAATTTCAAAAAAAAACACATGCAGTCCTTAAATTTACTACTCTAATGTGCCACTCTGAGCAATTAATTTGTAAATTAATAGAATCCAACAAAATGTTTGATTCATTTTCTATTCCAGTATAGATTTTGAAATGGATATCCTAAATTAAAGGTAATTTAAAGCGCCTAAAAATGATTTTCTAAAAGTTTTTTTTGTTATTAAGTCTTTCATTTTGTAATCAAGTTTAAACCTTTGTTAAAAACTATGCTTGATTTGAAAAAAAACTTGTCTAAGTGCTATACCGTACTATGACATAACATTTTACACAAACGGTATTACTTGTACAATTTTTGTTTGTTAAAACTTGTTAATTTAAAGAAGTTTTTTCATCTGCAATAAAAAGATAACTTTTAACACATTTGTTATAGCATTTTAAGAATCAGAAAAGATTGATTCCTGAAAGAACAGTCTGGAAATATTTTGTCCAGCTTTCATCTGCAGTGGCTCATATGCATTCAAGAAGGTAAACTGTTCAAATATACAATGTTAATTTTATTTCACTGCACACCTTACTACTGTTACACATATTTTTATTTAAATCCTAACGAGTGGAGAAATACAAGGGTTGATCCATGGTTATTGTCATATCACTCTTGTCCACAGTCCAGTTGTAGTTTCATGCTACCTTTGAAAACACACGCCATGCTTAAAACTTATGCCCAAGAATTAGTTTCTTGCCCAAGAATAAACTTATGCCCAAGAATTAGCTTTTTGCCCAAGAATAAACTGATGCCCAACAATTATGTAATTATGTTGGATGATGCTGTAAAGTATCTTTTCCATGCAGAGTGATGCACCGAGACATCAAACCAGCCAATGTGTTCATCACAGCACAAGGAGTTGTGAAACTTGGCGATCTTGGTCTTGGAAGATATTTCTCCTCAAAAACGAGCTTTGCTCAGAGCTTAGGTTAGTACAGTACTGGTGGTTAACACAGTTCTGGTATACTAGTTATGAAATATTTTGGAACCAAATTTATTGGAAATATTATAAAACTTTATTTTCTACTATTTCAACACAGTTGGCACCCCTTATTATATGTCACCCGAGCGGATCCATGAAAATGGCTACAACTTCCGTTCTGACATTTGGTCTCTTGGTTGCTTGCTTTACGAGATGGCTGCCCTTCAGTCCCCATTTTATGGTGATAAAATGAATCTCTATGCTCTGTGCAAAAAAATCGAAAGCTGTGAATACCCCCCATTGCCAGCTGATATTTATTCAGAAGAGGTACATAGTTCATACCTTCTTGATATGTGATTTTTATGTGTGGCTTGTGAAACTATTCTGTCACTAAGTGGTATAGTGTAGAATTCCTATTTATCTATATTTTATTTCTGTAATAAGGAAAAATGGCAAGGGGTGTTATCAAAAAAACAATTGTCCATTATCTCATACCCGCCCCACCCACCATATGGTTATTGAAGCTATTTTAGTGTGTTGTGTATGATTAAGTTAAGACGTTCCTTTTATATAGTAAAACCCATTCTAAGCACAACAAAATCATATTTTTGGTGAAAATGTTAAATCGCTTTGTAATTAGAACAGCTCTATACGAAACAAATAGGCTTAACTTTACAATGGTGTATCTTTTTTAACAAAATTTGTCATGATTATTTCATTTTAAATCATCTATTTTGTGATGATTGCCCTTAATTTTTTAGTATAGTGTTTAGAAAATTAAGAGTTTTTGGTTCAATCCATGCAATACTGAATAAACTAAAAAGTTTTGCTAAAACTATAGTTAAAATTACATTTCAAATATATTTTCAAGGCAAAGAGGAGTCTATTATCTAGTTTAATATCATTAACTCTAAATTATACCAGCTCCACTCAATATATTGATTGTTATCTACTTAATAAGTTTAAAATGACACTACAAATTCGCTGTGTTTATAATGTATATGTTTGTTTTAACTAGTATCGGTATATAAGTCTACTTATTCTATATCAAGTGCACTAAATATATAATGGTAATACATTTGAATATTTTACTGCTAATGTTTAAGCGAAAGATTTTATTTATTTAGTTATCTCAATTTTACCACTGTTTATTTAGCAAACATTTTCCCTCAGCTTCGTAATTTAGTGGCGATGTGTATTAACCCTGATCCTGAAAAGCGACCAGATATCAGCTACATCTACCATGTTGCTAGCAAAATGTATGAGGCGACCAAAACCTCGTCTTAAAAACCTTTTTCTTCAACTAATACCAACTCCTGGTACACTGTGTAGTTTACGCGGTGATAGTAACTAAATTTTACCTTACTTTTATAATACTTCTACTATTAAGAAAGCCACCAGCAGGTTTTGGACACCACAGCTTAAATGGAAACTGTTTGAAACAAAAAAACACAAATTAATTTAATTAGTATCATAACAATATTGAATCTGGTTACAATAATGACGTATATAAAGAATAATATATTTTAGATTTATGTTTCCATATTAAGCAGATTTATTGTGCTTATATGTTGTGGTGTTTAATTTTATAATTGTGTTTCAAAATACCAAAATTATACATTTTTGCTTTCAGTCAGTAATTGTTTTCATTCCTTTTCGTAGTGTATCCGTGCTTTATGTATAGATGTAAATACCAAAGAAAATTCTTCATATAGGTAACTTGTTTTATTGTCATCTCTGTAATTTTGTTGTTCAGCCCACTAAAAAGAGGGTGCTACTTTATCATATTTTTTGCAGATTGTGTTTAAAATTAATCTGTGCAGCTAGTCAAAAGGTTGTATTTAAAACTTACCCCACCTCGGTGTAAATGACTTTGATTTTTAAACCCTGGAATAAGCTGGAGTGAACTGTATTATTGTTCTTGTTTTTTTATTGTGCTACCAATAATTTTCATATACTTTAAAGCAACACCTTATCTAGAATACCATTTGATCTGTTTCTAGATTCAGCATTGCATTAAACTACCACTGAATAAAAAAATAACTTTTTTACCTAATTCATATGTAATTGCTTTCATTGCACTAACATTCTTTTACATTGTGCGGATATACTGGTGCCTAAATGTGTTTTGTCTGTTGCACTTCTGTAGTTTTAGCGCACAAATAAATAGCCCACTATCTTAAGTGCTTTTCTGTATAACCAGGAAATAATTTCGTTACGTTTATGCAGAGGTTTCAGAGTTAAAAATTCAAACTTGATATCCATGTTTTCTGAATAAATTATTAACGTTGGTACACTTATAAAAAAAAACAAAGAGAAACATGTTTATTTCCATGAATGGAAAAACCAAGAGGGTTAACAGACCAGCGGTCGTCAGATTACCTCGTGCCCACCGTCGGGTTACCATTGCAGTGTTGTGTATGATAAACAAATTCCTTCAATTTGGTAAAACCCATTAATACGCTAGGTTCCGGCAATGTCCGTTAAGTGGCTTGCCCACAAGGATACAACCGACTAACTAGCGCCTAGTTTCGAATCTGAAACCTTTCGGTTGAAAGGCATCGCACTAAACCGGTCGGATAAAAACTTAAAAAATATTGCGACAACAAAATGCGAATAACGGTCGTCTAAGGGAGTACTGTGAAGTAATGATGGCGGTTTGACACGGTTCCAAACCCAAAAGAATTGGGTAGGCTACTAAACAAACGACTTTACACAGAGTTATTGGTCCTGGCAACCATATACTCGCTGGTACAGAGGGTATGAAAAAAACACGAGTTGAATTCGATGTATGCGGTACACCGTTTGTGTGGTCATTGATGGGTCATTATTACTTGACAATGGGAAACGAAGTAGGGGCTTGACGGCCGTCATTGAGACAAATATTGTCATACAAAAATTAATAAATTTATTTGTATATGTGCCAAAAGCAGTTTTCGAATACCACATTTTTAATTCCCCTGTCAAAAATAGACGAGGATTTCCGTCGACTTTTGCGAATATTACAACTCTAAAAAAAGATGTAACCTCTTAGTTGCCACAGTGAAATGTGTCAAGTAGGCCTATGTTTATTTATATACCTGTCTCACTATCTGTAATTGTTTTTTTTCAATAAAACTGGTGTATGCGCTGAAATACCGGTGTCTGAAAATTTGCATTAAGTCTCAGCGTCTTAGTAACGCTGCTACTGCAGTGATGGAATATAACATATATATAGATAGAATATTTATCTTTATCCTCGGGAAAACCAACGGGGTTATCGTCAGATCACCTCGCGCCCATCGTCGGGTTACCGTAGCTATTGCAGTGTGTTGTATATGATAGACACGTTCCTTCAATTTGGTAGAACCCAATAATCCGCTGGGTTCAGGCAATGTCCGTAAAGTGCTTTGCCCAAGAACACAACCGACTAGCTAGCGACCAGTTTCGCACCTGCAACCTATCGATTGAAAGGACGCACCTAACCGCTAGACCAATCGGCCGGACAGTGTGCTGTGTATGTCTGGAATACTGTTTCCCTTTAGTACAATACTTTACCCACTGGGCTTTCTAAATACCTTTCCCGAGAACACATCCGTTGAGCAATAGACTAGTTTTGAATTAGAGACCTTTTGTCAAAAAGGCGACGACATATATCCCCCCAAAGTTTTGAGCTAGACTAATAATTTTGGCCGGACTAATAAAAAGCCAGCTACGATATGAGCTATCGTATATGTATAACTTCCGACACCTTTATGCAAACTCCAGCCTTTTTTGTAATAATTTTGCCTTCACTCCTTTCCCATGGGTACGTTAAAGAATACTTTTCAAACATTTCATACCGTAGATGTCGCGCTTTACCCATGAGTTACTCTTATACTGTGAGGCATCATCGATTCAATCTGATATAGGCCCAGACATTTTGGATTGTGCGCTTTGAGTATAAGTAAAAAAATAGAAGGGCGCTTTGAGTATAAGGGCGCTTTGAGTATAAAAATGAAAAAAAGTCAGTTTATGTATTTAATATGTGGATTTGTAATTGGTTAATTGTTATCCTATTGTTTACGAATTGAAGAAACTTCGGTAAGCTGTTTTCAAATATATATTACGTAAAACCAGGCCTTGTCAAAAAAAGGAAATACGAAATAATAATTGTAAGCCTTCTGTAAAAGTTAATTTAAAATGTTATTCAATCTACGCAACCATGACTGTATCGGCAAATGGTTAGCATTAAACTTTACATACTTAGTTTAGAAATCTTGCCATGGGAATGTTTGTGATACAAGAGACAACCAGTAAATCTGGCCCAACTACTGCCCGGGTTACAGAATTCACAATGCCCACTTCAAATCGCGAACCTTTTGAATTTATGGAAGCTATGGAGTCAGTACATAGTGAACGAAAAGACACATTGATGAGAGCCTGTACCGCCTTGGATATGCAATGCACAGGCACTGGAGACGGTCACTTTGAACGGGCATTTTATTGTGAACGGTACAAGGTCTGTACTTACTACTGGTAGCGACATAATACAAAACTTCCTAATAACAGCTTAAATTTATAGAAAAAAATGATCAAATAGCATCCAAAGTAATAAAAGGTAAAATCAAAAAGGAGCTCTCCGCAGCGTCCCATAAAATGTACGATTCTTTCACTTTACCTCCGCCTTATACGCGATAGCACACCTGGTAAAATAAAATGGCTTGTTTACATAACCAGGGAGAACGCCCAATAATTTACACAAAGACGGTACTCAAGTTTATTGTAGAACGCAGCCAGCAAAGCACGGTTTCATGACAACTAAACCCCTTACAACTGAACCCCTACAACTGAACCCCTTTACAACTGAACCCCTTTTAACTGAACCCCTACAACTGAACCCCTTTACAACTGAACCCCTTTTAACTGAACCCCTACAACTGAACCCCGTTACAACTGAACCCCTTTTAACTGAACCCCTTACAACTGAAAAACACAGCCAACCGGTTCGTAACTCATATTAAACCTTACACAGGGGCGGGCAATTACTTTTGGGTAAGTTACATATAATAGACTTGGTTGTACGGTCGTGTGACCGAATGGTTAACGCGACCGATACATAGCCTATACCGGCTTACATACAAAAAAGCGGTCTTAGCAACGAACCCATTATGGGTTTGAAACTTATCCCCCCAAAATAATAATAATGACATGCTTAATGGGCCAGACATTTAAAACTCATTAGAAAACTGAATGTTTAGACATTTAATTTACAAATAACTTGCTAGCTAGCGTAACAACTCATCAGCAAACATGTAGATACCATATGGGGAAGTTGGAAAACACTATGGCGTTATTAGATAAATGCAAATCGCTTATTTATGCTGCAGTGTTAGACGGCACCAAGACAGAAAATGATCTGCCTTTCCTGTGGTTTTATAAGAGAAATTACTGGGATTATTGAAATCGCGGGCGATAGGTTTGTTAGAGTCATTGCGTCTCACAGAATGCAAATATGTCAGTCGATCGCTTTTCTGTCTGTTTTATTGGTGTAAGCAATAGGCATTTGATGTTGCAGATTTGGGGTAAATAACATTGTAATGGACCAGTGATGTGAATACAAACAGTAACAATGGATTTAGACCCAAATATTGGTGTGCCAAATAAAAGGAAAGAACATTTGTTGCAGCGTGCACGGTTGCTCAAAAATGGCCCTTAAGGTAGCTTCAAAACGTAGTGTGCAGACCTAAACGTGAATATTTCTGTGGCCAGTCTTGGCATGTACATTAGAGTTTAGAAAGATCAAAATCAGCGTGCTGGTCCAACTACTTATGACTTAGGCCATTTTGCAAAAACGGGACAGCTCGCGCACTTCTCCCTGACTATTTATCCTACAACCTACACATATACTGAAAACTAATACTTCACTCACTGGCGAGAAGCTATCATTCAGTCAACATTTGTGTGACGTAACGATAAATTCTTATAGTTGTAATAAATTTTACATGAAAAGTTTTCTAAGCTTGATTAACACGAATCTTGCAACTAATAAAAGATGGTATACTTGTTCTAAATAAAATTACTGACTGTAACAAAAATAAAATCAATACTGTAAAAGCTCTCGGTCCGCCTGCAGTTGGACCACGCTGATCTAAATAATTCGAATAGGTAAGTTTGAGGTATGTGTGGCTTATAGTTTTGCACATTATACTTGAGAATAGATAATAAGTGGAAAATTTAAGCCGACAAATTGTTGTCAATATTTTTAACGAAAATTTATATCGGTACAAAGAATTATCCTCGTTCCGGCGCAGGCAAAAAAGGTCAGATATGGCCTGTCGGGCGTAATTTGCCTGAGTCTGGCTTAACAGGCGACTTACAATGAAAATAAATTAATACTTTATTTTGTTTTATTTATTGTTACATCTCTTCGTGACACCTATTATAACAGAGGTATAGCGTAATATGTCTTCCAGATACAAAAACGCGCAATTCCAGCAGTACAAAAACGTTCTTTCTTCTTCAAATTTTATTTTTACTTCCGTATTAAGTTATATACATTTGCGGTTTTTAAAAGATTTTACACTGTAAAAATAAGCTCCCACAGCTATTCACCTTACAAATTCCAAGATTTATAGTATTACTTACAATTCAAATCGACACATGTAGTCCTAGTGGTTTGAATATAAAAAAATATGCGGAATGTTTATAGTTTTATGTGTGCTCCGCCAAGTAATCTTTCTACAATTGCTGTTTAAAACGTTACTCACAATATTAACTGTATGTGTACAACGTACATATATGCTTAACAGCCTGTTTTAATCTCTGCGATATATAAACGTTGTATTGACGATTAAGGTAAACTTTAAAATGTAATTTCAGCTGGCGGCATGTGATATTTACAAAAGCGGAAGTTCCGTGATGTTATACTCAATATTGTCAATGAACGGTGTCGATTATTCAAATCTGGATTTTGCTGGTTTGATGCGAGAATCTAGCAAACTTCGGTTCAGTTTTATTCCCAACGCCACGCAGAAAAGAGACATGTGGCAATCATATACAAAGGTAAAGGAGTACTTAACATGTGCTGAAAGCAGAAGTGTAGTTGCTGTAAAAATGCCATTTCCACAAATGTAAACATAAAGTTTCTATTTTCGGTTTAAAACTTATATGCCATATAGTTGAATGAATCAAACAATAGTAACCGAAATATCATTGTTTAAGATGTGATCGAGTTCGACCAGCTTTTTAGTAGGCTACACACGTTTTATATTGGAATATTGGTATTTAAATAAGACATATTAATAAACTGTTCCTTTACTTATTTACTTAATTATATTTTTTTACCGAGCCAAGTTTTCGAACCTATAAGTATATATTTAAGGTATTGCTTGTGAGTTGTGATGGGCATGGTGGACCGCCATCTGTTTTACAAGGAGTAATTATCTATAATCAGGATTAAACTTTTAGTTATGGCACTGACACAATATTAGCATTGACTTTTCGTTTTACAGAAACCCAGCGGAAACACCTCGACAGGCCAAAATATGTAAAAATAGCCTATTGGGCAGTGTTTGGTCCATAGCGTTACAATTAAACACAACACAACCGTAACACCGAGCTAAAAGTTACATAGCGGTCCACTCGAACATTGTAGGCCTGTCGTGAGGTCATTTTATGTCAAGCAGAACCACTAATTTCTGATGATTTTTTGAAACTGTAGGCCAATGGTATTGTGGGATGAAAAAAATAATACAACACAACTAGAGCATGAATTAAAACCAAGCTAATAGCTATAGGAAATCAGTAAACACATTTGATTTGCTCGTTTTTACAGATTAATACGTTGATATAAATTGAATTGAGTTAAAATGTTCGATTTCACCTGAAATTGCTACATATGTTTGGGGTACACACAAAAAAACACCTAAAAACCTGAAATTGCTATATATGTATGGGGTACACATAAAAAGAAGCCGGGTTATTTCATTTTCGGGGTCGATATTGCTTAGCGAACTGTTTCTTGTAAATTTCAGAGAAAGTTGTAGATACTTAAGTTAATTCGGGCAACACAATTTAAAAACCATAACTCGAGGACCCATTAGTTTTTGCTTGGAGAAACCATCGATATACACCATGTTTAAATGTATAATCCTATAGTCCGGCCGGTTAGTCTGGCGGTTAAGTGCGTCGCCTTTCAATCGAAAGGTTGCAGATGCGAAACTGGTCGCTAGCTTGTCGGTTGTGTCCTTGGGCAAGGCACTTTACGAACATTGCCTGAACCCAGCAAATTGATGGGTTCTACCAAATTAAAGGAACGTGTCTATTATACACAACACTCAGGGCCGGTTTTAGGCCGATTTGACCGATTAGATCAAATTGGGCCCCGCACCTTGAAGGGCCCGGCTAGCAGGGGTCTTTCTGTATTACGAGGTTTAAAATACTACTGAAACCTAAAATAAAAAGTGAAATAATATTCTTTCTTATAATTTCAACGTAACTAAGTCAAATTTATATTTCTGTGTCTGCCTGTTACGTTATAATGAATATGGTTGCTAAAAAATATCTATTTTTGGAAGTAAAACAATATATCGTAAATAAGCATCCACATTACCTTTAATTTGTTTTATAGCAAGTATTAAATGTCTATTTTTGTAGTTTGTATGTATTTTATGATATATAAACACCCATAAATTTTGCTATGAAGAGTAGGGGCCCCGCCATCACATTTCTAATTGGGCCCCGCGGTTCCTAGCACCGGGCCTGACAACACTGCAATAGATCCGAAACCTGACGGTGGGCGCGAGGTGATCTGACGATTGCCGATGTGTTAACCCCCTTGGTTTTCCCATTCACGGGGATAAATGCTTAGTGATAGTGATAGCAGTTTTCTGCTTAGTGATAACAAATGTAATTCATTATCAAAAAATAGGAGCAAACTATAAACTAAACGAAACTATCAGTTTTATTTTATTATGAGACGTTTACATTACAGATAATTGTTGTCAGGGACCCATTTGAAAGGTTGGTTTCGGGATACACGGACAAATTGATACCGACTGGCTTGGGGTACAGTGACCACTACCGGCAACTTTCGGTGGAAATAAACAAGAACTTTCGACACTTGAGGTCCGATGTAATGAAAAGAAACCAATCCGACCCAGTCCACGCCACTTTTGAAGACTTTCTTAATTTTCTATTGGCATCGAAGCCTCCACTGGATGGTCACTTTGCAGACTACGTACAGTCGTGCGAGCCTTGTCAACACGGATATGACGTCATCATTAAAATGGAAACCCTGGAAAAGGATGTTCGTTACGTAAATGCGCTGCTCAATCTCGAACCAAAGCACAAAAAAGTATTTTTTACATCTCGGGTTCGGGCAACTAACTCCAACAAAACTCAACGATATTTTGAAACAATACCCAAAGATTTAGCGAACAAAGTTTATCAAAGTCGGATCAGAGATTTTGAAATGTTTGGTTATCGTAAACCAGTGTGGCTATGTTGATGCAAAGAATTATATGGCAGAGCTTTCATGCAATATTCCTACTTTATTATCAGCAACAACCTCTATTGCGTATTACCGAAAACTTGCGAAATTTCGATAACTTATTATACAAATCACATTGGGTTACTAATAATTTACCAGAAGAAGTTTGCTTTACTTACAAATAAAGATGCACATGGTTTTTGGTAGAATCAAGTTGTATTTCACATTGAAAATGGATACCAGTGTTTATTTCCGTAGATTGGAAAAGGTAGGGCCGTTTTAGAATGCGTTGAACCAATTGTTCTTCCTTATCTCTGCAATACAAACTGACATCACAAAAAAGGATGTCATTCAAATTCTTGACACAAGAGGTCTTAGATTTTTCACAATTTCAAATTGAAGCTCGGAGAGCTGTTACCCCTAAATACACCAGGCTATTTTCCCCAACAAAACAGCTAGCAGATACACAATCAACATCTTTATTTAACGAATCACTGCTCCACTATTACAAAACTATACAGCTTAACGAGAACACCGGCGCGCAGCCCAGCACATGCTGCTTCCAACCACAAACATTGGGGCGTTACCATCATTTAATTTTAAAGATCCAAATGGTCTTGAAGATCCAGAATGTTTATGCTTGTTAGGATGTATTCTCGTGAACCGTTCGTAATTATGAGAGAGTCGTATATTCTCTGTAAGTTTTGGCATTGTGGAATCGAAAGACCCAATGTTTCTATAACAAATAAAAACAGTTTTGGGAAGAGTGGATCACCCTGTCTGACGCCACGTTTGATCGGAAGTAGATTCGATAAGTTGTTGTTTTTTTTATAATTACTTCATTTGCTTGAATGTATGCCTATAGTGTTCTTTTTATGTGTATAATCGTTTTTTTAAGTCCAGCGCAAGCAGTGCTCTGGGAACACGGGCTGTATCTGCCTAATCTATTATATCGAACGGAAGTCTTTCTTATGCAGTCAGCTATTTGCCGATTCTTGATGGAGCCATTTTGCACTGGACCAATGACAGACGGAAAACTTTTTAATACGTAGGTTATGCACACTAGACAAAAGTTTGTAATCTACTTTAAGCAAAGTAATAGGGCGGTAACTATTTGTAGAGATAGCGTCTTTTTTCGGTTTTAAAATAATGCTTATAACCCTGGTATTTTACTTAACCCCAGTATTTAAATTTCGATAGCGCCAATGTACAGATTTTATGAAAATATATTTTATGTCTTTCAAAAAAGTTTTGTTAAATTCTGCTGTATTGCCATCAAGACCAGGAGATTTATTGCGGAGTGCCGTGTAATTTAGATTCAGTTATTTCCTTTTCGCACTGTTGATTTCTGCCACATTGAACATAGCAATTTGCAAACGGCTCCTCGTTAATTCCCTAAGATGAAGCCATTTTTCGCACCCGCACGCTAGCCGTAAAAATAGTGGAGGCGTGGGGGTAATCTGACGATTGCCCGTGTTTTAACGCTCCTTGCCCTTTGCCTCCTACGAGAATAAACATAGATATCCTATATTTATTAAAAATTTAAACTGGCTTTCACTTTGTTTTGATTAATTTATTAAAACTTCATTATTACTTTGGCACTTGGATATGTACAAAAAATAACAAATCACAATACAAACAGAATAGTGCAGTATATGATAGAACGATTGGTGCATATGCATATATTCATTGACTCATGTGCATATATTTAATGTAAAAAAATTACAAAACTTGAAGAAAGTGGTTTAAGTTGGAACATTTTATACAAAATTATAAGTATCTTCTTGAAGAATGCAGCAGTAAAGATCGAAATCGCGGTCACAACACGCATTAATTTTGTTCTTGTTATTACAGCATACAGATTAACTGCGATTAGGGAGCGGTTGATTTTTAAACGCAATGGAAGCTTTGTTTCGCATCTCGATAACATCATCTGCTTCTTGATCCTGGAACAAAAAAGGATGTTAACAAACCCTTTAAAGTAAAAAACTATTTTTCGTAGGCTCTGTAACATACCAGGTGAAAGAATCTCTGTACGAAACTGGTCGGTAGCTAGTCGGTAGTGTCCTTTGGCAAGGCACAGACAATACCCGAACCCAGCGGATTAATGGGTTCTACCAAATAGAAGGAACATGTGAATCATAGAAAAACCATTGCAATAGCTTCGGTAACCCGACGGTGGGTGCGAGGTTATCTGACGATTGTTTGTGTGTTAACTCCCTTGGTTTCCCCATTCACGAAAATAAACATGAATATCCTATCCCATTGTGTCAACTTCATTTCTTTCCCAGTTTTCGACGAATTAAAATTGCAGTATACTAAAACACACTTACAAATACCAACAACCTCTAGGTACCTGAAACATGGGGAACATGCGTAGCATTCTATCCGGGTAGAGCTCCCGTATTACATTTGGGACAACTGCCACTTCAATCTCTGTGATGAACTCAATCAAGTTGTTGACCAGGAATATACAAAGTGTCGGAAGACAGGCTATCTCTGCGAACATGGGAACATTTCGAACAATGTCGAGAACTTCCTGTCGATAAAAAATGGAAGCTTGGCTTAGTTACAATTAGCATGCAAACTATATATTTATACACAGTGAATACCACCATACATATTTATACAGAGTGGATATCTACCATAGTATCCACATTAGTTTATAATCGGCGGTTTTGACAGATATAAATTTGGGCTGAGCACCTTTCTTGACTACTTTTCATGTTAAAGTGACCCTGTGCAAGTCACATGACATGCATTGCTAACGATCCAGTGATTTTAATTGATTGCTTAGAAGTTATTAAATATTTAATTGCTACACACGCAATATCCGCCTATTATACTGTGGGTACAAGTTCCTGTATAAAACTCTTTGTTGTGTCACCTATGCGGATAAATGGAAAAATGCGATCCTTTATACGCCTTTCTGTCTACACATAAAATAAATGTTAGATAAGATAAACTTATATATGATGCTGTATTATAACTAAATCTATTATTAAATATAACTGGCACAATGTCTCCCATTAAATTATTTAGGTACAATGTCTGTTTAAAGGAATAAAAGTTTTATGATATGCTATCATTTGAATGGTAAGAAATAATACCGATGCTCGGGCTTTAAAATGATTATTGATATTTATTAAATTCTGATATAGTAGCGGGTCAAACATACAGTCAAAATATTGTGGGATTAAAACGAGACTGGCTGCTAGATATTTGGTTGTGTACTTAGAAAAGGCTTTTAGCAGACGTTGTCTAAAACCAGTAGTTATCGGGCTAAATAAAAACAATATCTAATATACACAACACACTGCAATAGCTGTTGTCTCTGGTTACATTGCTGTTGGCAGAAGGTAACAGCATCCACTGTGTGGTACATATAGTCTAACCATAGTAATAAAGATGAAAGTGTAAAAAATAACCTCATTCTTACTTTACCTCTGAATAATCTCCTGCTAACTTGGACAACAGATCGTAGAGTACTGATCCCTTCTTTGGGTTATAGATGGTAGTTCTATCTGGTTTCATATCTCCCTTCAACTTCGACATCTGTGATGGTCGCGCTGAGATAATCTTGCGAGCTTTCCTTAGTAGTTTGCAAGAAAGTATTGTTTTCAGCAGAACGTTTATCGGCACCTAGAAATAACTTGATTAAGATTTATGTCATTTGTTAAAGATATAAACTTGTCCAGGTGCATTATATCATGTGTCATGGCATTTACCAATAAATCACCTGTGCGAGAAAGTGGTCTAGAAGATAAAGTTTATAAAATTTTGTGTTAAGTGTCCCTGTTCTAAGCACCACATGCACAAAGAGGAAACCAATGGTAATCATTAACCAGGTGTTTGTGCGTCAATATACATGCTGCCCAATTTGGTATTAAATTATCACCGAAATGTAACAGCTTTTTTATGATGGCTAGTAATGGTTTAGAGATATCTGTGCAAATCCACTAATAATACAAGTTTTTGGCCAATACATTATAAATATTCACCAATCACACAATTATGTTATTAGATGAATACCAGTAGAGAATAAAGAAAACCGTAATAATGCTGTATATCGAATAAACATACATTATAGCAAGGTTCGCACTACCAACATTCCCACCTTATCATCAAAGTTACAATTTGGCAAATCATTATTAAGAGGGAAGTTAAAATCCTCCAGGCCATCCATCAGTAGTAATATGTTTCTTTCCTTCGTTTGAATAATCTTGGTGAGATGCTTTCGTGACATTCGATAGTAAGCTGGTTTAAGAAAACGAATAAAGTCTAAAATGTCCAAACGGTCTTCTCGCTGCAGATATAAGGAGAATTTATTAAGGAATATCTGCCAGCAGCAATATGTTGAAATACGACAATTGGGATACAAACTGCATCGCTGCATTGCACAATACAGTCTTGGGACTCTTAATTATAACTTAAAGTCTTGGTTATGGCACAACGGGCAAAAATAAGAGATTACACCTTGCTAAGAGTCATTCATGGATAGTAAATTAGTTAAAATAGATAAAAACAATTTCTATACTTGGCTTTTATAGAAAAAACTTTGCTTATTATCCTTATCCATGGACAGCTTATCCACAAAAACATTTTTTTGGGATATTGCTTTGCATGCTACCAATTAATCCTATACTGTGGTTTTATCAAATAAGAAACTACTGTATAAACCACCAATGGGCTAAAATGAAATAGAATGGAACTTTCAGTCGATAAAAACAACACAGCAGTCGCCACACACCGTCATGCAATGACTAAATAAATTGCAAATAAAAACTTTATTTACCGAAAAAACAGCGGATACTTCACGAAAATTGCACCACAGCACAATCTTGACCCCACGGAAAGGTGGCTTGGAGTTGAATTCAAAATCGTGCTGGAGATTTCTCATCTTGTAAGTCTTCCCACACCCACCATCTCCGATCACAAATAAAAATTTGCGCCCCCTTTCCTCAGGAGAGGTCTAGAAAGAATAAGCGTGAGAAGCAGGATGGTCTTTATTTAAATGATAAAATTAGATGAATATATATAGTGGTGCCATAACCAAGAACAATGAAATATTCAGGATAAAAAAAATAAAAATTTCTGAAAGACCCTTTGGGATGAACATATTCAAACATTTTTTTATTCATTGTTATACAATATTTTAGACTAATATACACAATTGTCTTTAAATGGTAAAGTGGTAGAATTATAAAATAAAATAGAAAAAAAACTTTTAACAAACTATTAATCAGTGTAAGTTTACTAAAACAGAATAATTATGACATGTTAGGTCTGTTGTTTTTATTTTTTATATACCTACATGAATGCTTATTTCACAGAATGTTTTAATTGCAGAAACAATTTGTTGAAGGAAAATAGCCAAATGAATATACAATTTAGCAAATTTACATTTTAATACCACCAGTATAGTCATAATACTATCAGCCATGTTTAAAGTTACCACCAAACTATTCATAATAATATACTACTCCATGTTGAAGAGAAAATTAAATCAAATGACAGATTGAAAAAAAAACAAATACTAAACTAACTATTAATACACATAAGCGAGCAGAAGATAATACAAGCTCTGGTTCGCATCAAAGGCTTATACTTGTTTAAACAGAATATTGCGGTCCTGTTATTTGAGTTATGTCTGACCAGTTAGTCTGGTGGTTAAGTACAATGCCTTTCAACCGAAGGGTTGTAGATTTGAAACTCAACGTTAGCTAGTTGGTTTTGTCCTTACGCTCCTTAGGCAAGGCACTTTACAAACATTGCCTGAACCCAGAGGATTGATGGGTTCTACCATATTAAAGGAACATCTCAACCATAAACAACATCTTGCAATAGTTCTGGCAACCCGTTTTCCCATTCACGGGGATAAACATAAATATCCTATCCTGTTTATCCCTGGTTGTGGAAAAACGTCAGTCTGCTTTATCATTTCCATTATCAGGACAATGCAAACTTATTGGGTGAGGCACAAATGCGGAAAGAATTGAATTTTAAATGAGTCAAAGTGGATTAAATCTGTATAACTGCATTTCGTACTGCATGAAACCACTCTGTTGGATCATGATCCTCATTCAATGTGATTCCTTCTTCTTCAGTTCTGAAGCTCAATGTTTCGATGTTCATCCTTGGTATATCGCCCAGAGGTTGCAAAATCCTCGAGCTGGTCGCACCACCATTTCTGTTGTTGATACAGTGCCGTGTATCTAAAATCAATTTGGTGGAAAATTTACCATATTCTCCAACTAATTATATTTTTTAAATGAGTTTTGTGGATGGGAATATACCGTACAGTGTTAGTCAAATTTTTTACATGTGGGATTATATCAATTTACTTCATGGGCTTTAACCTGGTCAAACATAATAAACTTTTACATGGGCAATTAGCATTTGACAGGTTTAAATATAGTAAAACAACAAAAATACTAATAAATAACATCTGTGTAGATATGAAGGATAGAGTGTAGGCCCTATAGTTCATGCACAAATTCTAAAAATGTAACCGCTTAATATCTAGGAGTATACTGGTCATCAGGGCTGAGTAACTTAACTGTGCAAATTACCCCACAGGCAAAACAAGAATATTTGGTTGGGATGATAGAAAAATGTGGTGCACACCTCCCATGCGCTGACGGTCTCGGTCATGAGCACCACCATCAGTCCTGCAATAAATTCATATAATGATGAAGTCAACTGATACACAACATTGGGTAGTTCTAATATTAAGTGAAGGTTTTCCTCATATATTGTTATTATTTATTGAAGATTACTATCTTTCGTGTAAATTTTTACATTATTACAACTTAGGCCAAAGGGTCATTCCATTATATTTTTAACAGCCCGTACATCGTACCTCTCAGATTTTGTTACGATTTTCAGACAATGTACCTACACCTAGAAAAATGATTAGGACAAAATTTGAGGTCGCAACTCCTAGCGGTTCAAAAGTTACGGCAGGATGAAAAACTGGCCACACGAGGGCTTATTGTTGGTGAGCTTGCCTACTTACAACTTTTAATTGTCGATATCTCAAAAAGTAAACCATGTGGAGAGCTGAAAATTTGTATTAAGGTATTTAAAGGTATGAGGAAGCTGAATTTCACATCCAATTTATCTTTATATAAAATAGTCAAAATCAGGTTTTAAAATTATTTCGACCACCCTGACGCTAGAGGGGGTAGCTCCTGTATGCAAGAACGTTTTGAGATGCAACCTTTTTTAAAAGTTAGAAGAAGCTTAAATCTTTAATCAGTTCAAAGATTAGCTTTGCCAACTTTGAAATGCGTTTTTGAGACCAAATTTCCCAAGTGCACATTTTTCGCCCCCCCCCCAAAAATGTGTTTTGATAAATAAATTATGGTTTTGTACAGTCTTAAGTATCAGAGCAGCCTAATACCCTTTTACTTACTTCCTATAGGTACAAAACTTGAAATTTTAATTTTAAAACAACTTGTTGGGACTACACTGTTTCCCAATTTATTCAATTTCTATACATAACTGAGGCAAACCTGATGAACATTTTACAGAAAGTATTTTATTTTGTAAACAACACACACAACACCGGACTGTTTTTAACTATCACAAAAAGTAAATTATGTGTGACAATGTTGGTACAATTTAACACTACGTATACCAGTACTAAAAGCAATGGTACAGTCATCATGGTTTAAAGCTGTTTTATGTAGCTTCCGATTTTAAAACTTTTCTGCAATGATTTGTATTTCTTCTTCAAAAACTTTATAGTTTCTGCCAGTTGTAGTTGATGGTGGTGTTATAATGCTAAAAATTTGTTGTTTGGGTACCCAGCAAATGTCATCCTTTTGTGGCCAATAAAAGGTGTTAGATGGTCCATGTGGATACAAAACATAATGTTAACATCTTCATTGCCTTTGTCCAACTCTTGTACAAGACCAATCCACCAGCAGTTGTCATAGCGGCATGCTATATAATCCATCACTTTGACTTCTGGAACAGCTTCATTGTCAAAAAATGAGTAGGTTCAAGTGCATGCACTGCATGCATTGATGACAAATCTTACAAGGAGTACATGGCCATGATTGTGTGCACTGTGGAATCAAGAATGTGCATGATCCATCGGTGTCCAAACTGCCCGGGCTTTGAAGTTTTACGTCAATATCTTTATGATTTGTACGAGGATTACGAAGAAGAGGACTGGATTACTTACCAACAGTGGAACTCAAAAGAATGGTCAATACTAGTGGACCATTCTGCTAACGTTCATGATTTTATAAATCTTCTCGCCAATTCTATTGACGGGTTGACATTGCACTTTTACATTGCTAAGTGCCAGGGAAAGTATTTAAAACAAAGAAAAGAAAATTTACCTGAAAACCATTTTATTGTCCTTACTGATTTTGCAGAAAATTATAAATTCACAGTACAGGATGAAATTCAAAGTTTTCATTGGAACACCAGCCGATGTACAATCCACCCTGTTGTTGTATATTACAAGGAGGGTGAACATCTCCACTCTCACTCATTTTGTTTTATATCAGACGACCTTAATCATGATACTGGTTTTGTGTATGAGCTGCAAAAGCAACTGGTCTCCCTGATCCAAATCAAATACACAAATATCCAGAAATTTGAGTACTTTTCTGATGGATGTGCAGGACAATATAAAAACTACAAGAACATTTTAAATCTTTGTTTCCACTCTTCCGATTTTAAAGTTGATGCTGATTGGTATTTTTTGCTACTTCTCATGGAAAATCTCCATGTGACGGTATTGAAGGAACTGTTAAGCGGCTGTTAACCCATGCAAGCCTGCAAGTAAAAACTGGCAGTACGCCAGTTCTTACCGCTGCTGCAGTTTTTAAGTACTGTAACGAAAATATCAAAGTAATAACGTTCAATTTTATCCCCAAACACTCGTTAGTACAGACAAGAACACTTCTAGAGCAGCGCTATGCTATGGGGCAAACAATCAAAGGCACAAGAAGTTTTCACTATTTTGTTCCAATGGCTCTTAACCGTGTGGGTTACAAACAAGTTAGTGAAGATAAAGAATTAACTGGAACCTACTCATTTTTTGACAATGAAGCTGTTCCAGAAGTCAAAGTGATGGATTATATAGAATGCCGCTATGACAACTGCTGGTGGATTGGTCTTGTACAAGAATTGGACAAAGGCAATGAAGATGTTAACATCAAGTTTTTGCATCATCATGGACCTTCTAACACTTTTTATTGGCCACAAAAGGATGACATTTGCTGGGTACCCAAACAACAAATTCTTAGCATTATAACACCACCATCAACTACAACTGGCAGAAACTATAAAGTTTCTGAAGAAGAAATACAAATCATTGCAGAAAAGTTTTAAAATCGGAAGCTACATAAAACAGCTTTAAACCATGATGACTGTACCATTGCTTTTAGTACTGGTATACGTAGTGTTAAATTGCACCAACATTGTCACACATAATTTACTTTTTGTGATAGTTAAAAACAGTCCGGTGTTGTGTGTGATGTTTAGAAAATTAAATACTTTCTGTAAAATGTTCATCAGGTTTGCCTCAGTTATGTATAGAAATTGAATAAATTGGGAAACAGTGTAGTCCCAACAAGTTGTTTTAAATTTAAAATTTCAAGTTTTGTACCTATAGGAAGTAAGTAAAAGGGTATTAGGCTGCTCTGATACTTTAGACTGTACAAAACCATAATTAATTTATCAAAACACATTTTTGGGGGGGGCGAAAAATGTGCACTTGGGAAATTTGGTCTCAAAAACGCATTTCAAAGTTGGCAAAGCTAATTTTTGAACTGATTAAACATTTAAGCTTCTTCTAACTTTTAAAAAAGGTTGCATCTCAAAACGTTCTTGCATACAGGAGCTACCCCCTCTAGCGTCGGGGTGGTCGAAATAATTTTAAAACCTGATTTTAACTATTTTATAATGCCCTAAAGATAAATTGGATGTGAAATTTAGCTTCCTCATACCTTTAAATACCTTAATACAAATTTTCATCTTTCCAAATAGTTTACTTTTTGAGATATCGACAATTAAAAGTTGTAAGTAGGTGTGCTCACCAACAATAAGCCCTCGTGTGGCCGGTTTTTCATCCTGCCGTAACTTTTGAACCGCTAGGAGTTGCGACCTCAAATTTTGTCCTAATCATTTTTCTAGGTGTAGGTACATTGTCTGAAAATCTTAACAAAATCTGAGAGGTACGATGTACTTTTCAACTTTTTTTTGCTCAATTATAATGGAATGACCCCAAAAGAACAAAATAGGCTAAAAGAACAGAAGCACACCGTACCCCAAACATGGTGAAAATATCTTTGAATGATTTTACACCAAAAAATATTGTATAACAACATTTTATAATATTTCTTTTTAAAACGAACATAAAACTTACCTTTGACTTCTAGTAGATAAATGACTGACTGTGCCATCGTCTGTATTGGCGGTTATGACTGTTTTGTGTGTTAAAGTCTTTTTTCGACCCATTCTTACTGAAGTTTTGTCTTCAACAAAATAAATAAAAAAATATGACGCTATGCAATCATCAGCTACTAATGTATATTCCTGCGAATAAGGTAGCAATGTGCATTACAACACTGACAATTGTTATCGGTTATCTGCTACAAATCGTTGGGTTACCAGAAACATCTTAGTGTGTTGTGCTAGACACTATTAGGGTGGGTTAGCAAATTAAGTGGTTTGGCATAGAAAATGACACATTCGTTCACATCCGTGCACTAGGGGCAGTTAAAACGTTCTGAATTTAAAATAAGAAGCTGGCTAGGCAATTGCTCCCGAGTCCTGAGCAATGCACTGAGCATACATCACCTGAGTCCTGGACCAGTAAATTAATGGGTTGTAGTAAAATTAACGGGACTAAATTATATGCACCACTGCAATAGGTACGGTAGTCCTCTTGTGATCAGTCTGAGACGTTTTCCCATTTAAAATAATAAAAAATACCTTATTATCTAGGTTTGCGTTTGCGATTACTCAACTCACCTTCATCAAATGAGGCGGTACCTCTAAATACTACAGGACGCTTGGATCGCTTTGATTGCTATGGAAAGTAATTCTAACCCTATCCCAAACATCAATCTCAACCCCAGAACTAACTTTAATCCCAACCCTAACATTAATATTACGGCTTTTGTAATTACTAAGTATAGTAAGCGATCCAAGCGCTCCAAGCGGTCCAAGCGATTCAAGCGCTCCATGCGATCCAAGCGGTCCAAGCGGTCCTGTAGTATTTAAAGGCACCCCAAATGAGGAAGTATTTTAAATACTACCCGAGTCGTCGAGATTATTTTTTCTTTACACAATTTGATTCATTCGTTGTAAAAAATCTGCTAATACGTAGATTTATTAGTTAGTTTAAATACTTTCTTTATTCAAAATATTACATTTTAGTCTACGAAATAAATTGTTAAAAGTTTATAATTCAAAAAACAAACCTTCGCTACTCGGGTCAATCGTTTTTGAAGGTTAGTTTGGGTACTTTCCCTAGAATAAAAGTTATTTATGATTTTCTACTTTTAATAGTAGGCTTATGATTTTTAATTTTAAGAATATTAATGTTTTTACATTTTTTTTTAATTTGTTAAATATAGACAATTTTTTAGGAACGAATTATTTTCTTTCGATTACGATTATTAAATTTGTTCCCACGGAGGCGGGGTCATGACCCGTACAATGCCGGAAGTCACTCACGAGTAAATTTCTGTTGGCCTTTTTCTGTGGCGTCGGCCCCAAGACCGAAGCTACCTGCATATTGTCGCATCCGTGATCGAGCTACTAAGCGATAAATATGGTATGTTTCAAAATACAATCTTTTAAATATTAATATTTATGCATTATTTTACAACAAGATACATATTTAACCGTATTTTATTGGAACAGTTAGTCGATTACGCCGGATATATATGGTCAACTATTTGGCACTAGTCTACAAATACGACAAAGCTTTTTAGTCCTGTTTGTTTTATTTCCAAACGACTGTTTGGTGACTTTGGTCTATAGTTTATATTTTACAATAGATCTTTAAACAAGTGGTAAATCCCATTTTTAAATAAACTGATTAGGCAAATAATCCAAACTTCTCAAAGTATAATCTAGTAGTGAGTATGGTAGCTGTTCAGTTAGATTATTAGAAAGTTTCCATCAAAATTCCTTTGTTTAACTGTAATAATAAATTTAATTCAGCCAATGTCAAGTCTGAAAAGTTCTGTTTATTATCTCTTTACTACATTATTTAATTGTGGGTGTACGCAAAGTGATTTTACATGCTAATTTGACCATATGGAAAGTATATCAATTTTCGCCGAGATCTTAAGGTGTACGCGCCAAATATTTAAGTGTGCAAACATCTACAAGTGTGCACATAATCTTCCTTTTATTACTGTTTTACCAAACTCTTAAAAAACATATCTTTCTATCCCCAATCTGTCGTGTCCATCAGCTAACATATCCGTCTACATAACATAGGGTCAGCTACAACAAAAAATGTACTGACAGTAAAATTTCCTTTTAACCTGTCTTTGATGAAGATAAATTAACCACCACTACATTTCACAAATTATATTTTTGTTCATGCAGGGTTTCGTGAAAGTTGTCAAAAACAAAGCTTACTTCAAGCGGTACCAAGTGAAATACAGACGTCGACGGGAGGGAGTTACGGATTATTTCGCGAGGAAACGTTTGGTTGTCCAAGACCGCAATAAATACAACACCCCTAAATATCGCATGATTGTGAGGTTTACCAATAAGGACATTGTTACTCAGGTACGTCTTGTGACTGTTAAAAATTTCCTTAATTTTATGTTTAAAATTTGTTATCATTGTATATATGGATTTTCATTTATTGTTTTTCTTGTGATTTTTTCTTATTCTTCATTCAATTATATTAAAATGTATTAAAACTCTGCAATAATTTTGATAAACCAACCGAGCACAAGATAATCCATGGCTAGTGTTATCACACCAGCTACACCTTATCATAACTTTGAGATAAACACAAGTTCCTTATATATTGATGTGCTCACAATGCATTTTGTTATTGGAGTAGACACACTGATATATTACTATTAGAAAGTAATCATTTGTTGTGGACCAATTAGGCATACTCTAACTGTAATTTCCATCACCTTTCTGTTATTTTCGCAATGTCTTGAGTGATGAGAAATATAGTTCGGGGTATTTAGTGAACAAATATTATAAACCCAAGGTAATTGCCAGGCTTACCGGTACTTTTGTTCAGCTAGCTGTTATCAGAATCATTTGCAGTATAGTACGCAAAGCTTTAATAAGTTAACAATATGTTTTTTGACACAACCAAATTTAAGTTATTGGAATAATTAATTAAAGCTTAATTAATATACAGAAATATATCAATAGAACAGCCATGTTTCTGTTGTTCTATGTATGGTATCCATTGTGTGTTACAACAAGTGCTCAGTAACCTTAAAAACTACACTTCCAGATAGCGTACGCCCGAATCGAGGGAGACGTGGTTATATGCGCTGCATACTCCCATGAACTTCCAAGATACGGTGTCAAGGTCGGGTTGACCAACTACTCCGCTGCTTACTGCACTGGCTTGCTGTTGGCCAGAAGGGTGAGTTGTTTTTTTGTTTTAAATTTCTTTGTGTACTATGTTAAGTATCGGCTGTGGTTTGGGTAATGAATGTTATACATAACATTTTAGCAGAATAACAACAACATGGTCTTTAATAATAAAACAATGCTCTATGGCAATTTTTTTGTTTTGCATTTTGAAATTCTTGTTGTAATTTAGGTTGGTTGATTCTTGTCAATCCACTATTATTGGACTGTGTTGTTATTTTTTAGTCTTTAAAGATATTTATGTTGTATCCACCATGAGTGGGAAAATGCAGAAGGGTTGTGTCACACAGGTAACCATCAGATACCCTGTACAGCTATTACAGTGGATGATTAAGTTTTTCATTTTTTGTAGAACTGTTTTTAATGGGCGAAGTTAATGTCAGGTGATGCCTGCTAAGTGCTTTTCTAATGGACACTACTTGGCAATAAATATTGGTAATAAAAGTATTCAAACCTAAATGCTGATTTTAAATTTTAGTTGCTTGCCAAATTTGGATTGGATAAAATCTATGAAGGACAGACAGAAGTCGATGGTGATGAATATAATGTTGAAGACATTGATGGCCAACCGGGTGCATTCAGAGCATTCTTGGATATTGGTCTTGCCCGTACCACAACTGGTGCACGGATATTCGGTGCAATGAAGGGAGCCGCTGATGGTGGTCTTGATATCCCACACTCTGTGAAGAGGTTCCCAGGTTAGATTTCCATTCACTAAGAACCAACCACCTGCTCTAGGAAAACATTAGTTTAGCTTACAATTGTTTTTGATGTACTATGTTGTTTTACCCTAAACACCTCAAGGCCTCAAAGCAAGTTTAAAAACCTTTTTCATAAAAATCTCTTTCTGTCTTGCTGAACATATAATTATTTGACACATTCACATAAATTATTAAAACTAGAGGTTTTGTTTTACCAGTATTTAGATTTCCTTTAACAAAGTTTTGTTAGGTTTGTGTACTATGTAACCCATACATTGTATGGATTAGACTACGACTATTGGTTGTTTTGATGTAGATGTTAAATCAGTCCAAACCCTCCAGGTTATGATGCTGAGAGCAAAGAATTCAGCGCGGAGGTCCATCGTAACCACATCTTCGGTCAGCATGTGAGCGAGTACATGAACAGCCTGGAGGAATCTGATGAAGATGCTTTCAAGCGTCAGGTATATCCCAATATCCCATCAACATTTAAGAAATAGTTTGGACGAGTTTTATTTGAACTTTTTTGAAAGAGAGAGCAATATAATTGTTACTCTTTTAGCATAAGCAAATAGGAACTTCGGTTAGGATTAGCAAGTAACCATGTTATAGTTTTAGGTGTGAAAACATTATAAGTTTATAACATAAAGGTTACTTAAAACACACAGCATACGTCACGATATTAGATGACTGCATTGTCTATCACCCAGTTTCAACAATATATATGAAGTTGTCCCAAGGACATCTATAAGCAAATCTTAAGTTTAATCTCACAACCTTTCGTATAATATTCCCACACCATAAGTGGATGCTACAGCATGTGTAACATGACATCTCTTGTCATCCCAGTTCTCCCAGTACATTAAGCATGGAATAGCGGCTGATGGTGTTGAGGAGATGTACAAGAAATGCCACGCCGCCATTCGCGAAGACCCCTCACCTAAAGCAAAGGTTGAGAAGCAGGTTACCAAGAAGAGGTATGGTGCTTATGTATATTGTGAAATATACATGACTTAGGTTGGACACAAGCTTTGCACTAACTGTGTTAGGACATCATACATCATTTATTGAATGTATAAATATAAATCCTAACATGTTCTGTTGTTCAAGGTGGAACCGTGCAAAGATGACCAGGAGCCAAAAGGAAGACCGCGTCAAGCAAAAGAAGGCGTCCTATCTTCGCGCCATCAGTGCCGGGGATAACTAAACTGGCTATTGCGTCATACGCGGCATTTGTGACGTCATATTATAAGCCGCGTGGCGTTACAAACGACCAGAATAAATTAAAACGAAAATCACAAAACTGTTGTTTATTCACAAAAAAAGAAAATCATTCAATATTGCAGTAAGTTTTGGGTGGTCGACATTTTTAAATCTGATGTAACACACGAGGGTACAGTGTTATCATTCGCTAATGTTTTGGTCAAATAATCCACTTGCTTCTATCAGTCTTTGAAGATCTGTGTGATGGACATTCGTTTCTCAAATTCTCGCTTATGCTTTGTTCTCACATAACGAGCTTGCCTGGCTTCGTTGAAAGCTGTATTGAAATCCGGTAGTCGATGAACCATACGAAGTCTGCAAGAAAATGGCGTTCATTAATGCATCAGAACACCGATTTTGGCATCAAGCGCGGAGGTTAAGGACTTAGAAATCAAAACCGTTACTTTTAATTGAGAGTAGTTTGCTTCGATAGTTAAAACTGGCTTATTCGATACAATGACCCCGCATTTCAAATCGGGCATCTAAAAAATGTTGGATAAGAGCAAAAAAACTGCATTTACCCAAGCTTAAAATTATTACTGTCATAAATCATCGTGATATGTTCGGTTGTTACAGAGGTGACAAACTTACTTCCCAGAAGGGGCGTAAAGATCCGCGTCAAATACCATTTCATTGGCTTTTTGGCCCTGACCGGTAGGTGATGTTAGAGAGCTGCGTTTCTGTGAAAATGCGAGATTCAAGTTTATTAAATATGCAAAAATAAATCATAAATTTTTATTATACTTTTGATTTCGGAAAATTCCCGAATAATTCTACCATGATCGTTCAAAAATGGTATTCAAATTTACTGTAAACACAATAACGACTTAGCTGTGTAGCATTTCGTATAGTATATATTTGTTTTAATTTATGTCTAAAACATTTTGTGTTTTAACGTCGTTTTTTTGCGTTTCAAGTTTTCCGACTCTCACATATTATTACCCGTTACGTAATTATCACCTTGTATGGGCCTTTGTACTTTTGCGTTTTAAATCGTTAACATAGTTTTTCAACCCAATTCCCACAGTTAGTCAAACGTGCAGATGTGAAACGTCTCGCACGTAAACTTTTCGCACCTTGTAAATTCCCTATATATTCTGGAAATTTAAATAACCTATACGATTAACTTGCAATAACGTACTTGAGATAACTGGCGTCATGCCGAATGGCGTACTAAGTAACTTGCTTCGCGAATAAATCGTATATTGAATGAGACGCAGAATACAACTAAAGTAAATCAAGAGTTATGAACTTCGAGTTTAAGATTAAGACAGTACAAATCGTGGTCACTATAATTATTAGTGTGCGATCTGTGGAGAATAGACTTTCCGCTGCGCAGCTCGCCAAAGACCGTAAGGCAGCCGGCTAAACAAGCCTAGCCAACTTCAAGCAACCAACTACAAAAGAAAGCGCGAGCCCACATTGTTGAGCCCGACGTGACGATGGACACGCAACTTCCCGAAACGAACAATTTCCGACGTCAACTTCAACTAGAAGTTTCAACTACATTGGCAACGACGAGTGGTCCAACGCAAGTTATTTAAGAAGAAATTTCAAACATCAAGTAAGAAACGCCCCTTTTCGCTGGACGAAGTTGGTGACTAACAAGACAACGCACTGTATTTAAATCAAGTTCATAAGCATCGTTTTCGCCGACGAAAGAAGAAAATACCCAAGACGACGTTCCCTTTACGTAATATGAAAGGGTTGTATTATTATTTTTGTAGCTTCTAGATTATTTTTTGTAAGTTTTATTAATAATTTTTATACTATATGTAATTATTAGTCTGCAACGATTGCAAATACTAGTGTTCCCGGTTTGGTTGAATGGTACTAGGCTATTGCAAGAATGCATAATATCGGTGTTTTACTCTACAGATTTCTTACAAACACGAAGAGCAAACGCGCCTTCAACAATTGCTACATGCACTCCATCTTAAACAAGGTCAGTAACGCTTTTACGATTATGCTAACATGAGGTAGAGTCAATGATGCCATGCTGCGCCAACCCATCCGGTATATTAGGCGCACTTACACGTCGAACGACGTTTGTTTTGTTCTTTCGCGCCAGATTTTCAATGTTACCGCCGACAAGGCGTTAGTTTTCTTTTAATCGCGCCTCACGCAAATTATGCGTCTCGTTCATGCGATTATATACTAGTTTTTAGCAGCGGCTCGAGGTTTGTTTCTTTTTCTGCGAAGTCTGATCGCCTCTACCCCGCGCATTTGCGCTCATGCTGTGTAAATAAGTGAGCGTACCCGCTTCACAACGCCACAGTTTATTGCACGATACCAGCATACTTTCGTATAGCTATGGTAATCGCGCCGCATGTAAATGCGATGTCTAATTGTCTAATCGCCTCTCAGTCAATGTGTCGGATGTTCCGAACCGAATATATTTCGTGTGTAAAACAGGCTTTTACAAACACCGCACAGTAATGACGAGACACGGCTTATGTCCTGCTTACTAAAAGTTTTCTTTTGTTTGTTGATGGAAATACATCCGCGCAAGATTATTCCCCTTATTCGTTACGAGTCGTAAAACCTACATATGACAGGTCGCTCGGTTTTTGTTTTTGCGTTTTTATTAATTGCGTTTTAGTCGCATATAGCGAGATCATCGCTGCATTTATTTCATGCTCACTCGGTAGTGAGTAACCAGGCGTACACGCTTTGGTTTATTAGCTGGCAAAGTATAAAAAATATGGCTCATGTGATGCAAATTGTGGCGTTGCTACCTTGAATATGAGATGTCACTTTTACTACATATTCCACATAACATTTATCACGCATTAACATACACGACACCAGATTTTAATGCACGATTGCACAATTCTAGCTTTGTACTTAATTCTCCCAACCAGGGTATTCTAGTTTTGCAGGATTAACGTGAGAAATGCTCGAAACTTCGTGAGATCGTTTACCCCATGACTTCGATTGTTATTTCGACTGAACATCCGAAATGCTCAACGAAACCGTGATTTTATTTTCTCAAACTTAACAAAATGTGGAAAAAATGAGATGTTGTAGCATTTCGTATAGTATATATTTGTTTTAATTTATGTCTAAAACATTTTGTGTTTTAACGTCGTTTTTTTGCGTTTCAAGTTTTCCGACTCTCACATATTATTACCCGTTACGTAATTATCACCTTGTATGGGCCTTTGTACTTTTGCGTTTTAAATCGTTAACATAGTTTTTCAACCCAATTCCCACAGTTAGTCAAACGTGCAGATGTGAAACGTCTCGCACGTAAACTTTTCGCACCTTGTAAATTCCCTATATATTCTGGAAATTTAAATAACCTATACGATTAACTTGCAATAACGTACTTGAGATAACTGGCGTCATGCCGAATGGCGTACTAAGTAACTTGCTTCGCGAATAAATCGTATATTGAATGAGACGCAGAATACAACTAAAGTAAATCAAGAGTTATGAACTTCGAGTTTAAGATTAAGACAGTACAAATCGTGGTCACTATAATTATTAGTGTGCGATCTGTGGAGAATAGACTTTCCGCTGCGCAGCTCGCCAAAGACCGTAAGGCAGCCGGCTAAACAAGCCTAGCCAACTTCAAGCAACCAACTACAAAAGAAAGCGCGAGCCCACAGCTGTACTGCTTTAGGCCTACAACTCGGTTAAAAGTAGTCACCTCTCCGTCTTTATTTGAAGTTTTACCGTCCACTGCGTCATTTGTTGTGGCCTTGATGTCACTCAATATCGGTGATGTCATGATCGAAGACTTCCTAGACTCAGTGTGGTTTGGTAGCGGCGGGAGGGTGGGGGTGCTGGATCGGCTTGGTTGCTTTTCTTCCTTTTTTGTGTCGTGGTGGATAAGTTCGTTGCGGAGAAACGACAAATGGCGTAGGTTCGGGGGCACAGTGGTGGAGACTGCATCAAAGACAACCATCGTTAAATTAATCACGACTTAATTTGATTAGATAAGGCGTGTGGTATTGTAGAAAATCTGGCCGTAAACCTTAAGGCGGTGGGAACGAAAACAGAATAAAATATCAATTGTCCGTGTCCTCGGCGCAATTTGTTGTATTTCAGCAAAAGACTTATTTCTCGTTTCCTGGTTGTATTATACGAGTAGGTCGCGCTAAACCAGCCCTCCACATAAAACTATTACTTACATCGCCTTCTCGTTGGTTGCTTCTGTTTCCAAGTATCCACTTTATCTTGCACCTTCTTGTTCTGTCTCTTTTGCTGCTTAAGTTTCTTCTTAGCTTCGTGTTCCACCGCTTCGTTGTTTGACTTTTCATAGTAACATCTGCAACATGCCTATTACATTGCCAAGCTACTCGTCACGGAATCGTTATTCCGATAGCGATATTCGTTATAACACTGGTAATCGTCATTCCTTCGCGTATAACTTTTGATCAAAAATATTAATCAAGTGGATTCTATAGTAATATTAAGATGACGGCTAAGACCGAGGCACATCTGCTCCGTTCTCTTTTCATCTCGATACACCATTTACCCATAAAGAACTTATTAACGCCCGTGTGTTAAATACTACAGATTCAGGCAATTTCGGTTAGTGCAGTTCCCTAAGTATACAATCGTGCAGAAATTGAACTGAATGAAGATTGAAACATACGCCATCAGGTTCGAGACCTTCTTGGCTAGCGTGTTTTATATGCGCTGTAGCACAGCATGAATTTGATGACCTATGGTATGTATCAACTACGAAACAATAAGGATTCCGACCGTTGCTCTTTAGCACCATCACTCGGTTAGCATCAATTTATATCTCAAAAGTTTCGATCCAGTTCAGTTTTACATTGTGATTCTTATTTAGATTGGAATCTATTTTAATTTCGCATTTATGTCACTTACTCTAAAGATTTCTCAATATCCCGAACTGTCCTGTTGTGGGACTTGTGTGATCCAGGTGAACTATGGTACCCAAAGTAGTTCTTGCCGTAATCTGATAGAATATGGTTTGTGATTTCTAGTTAAATATTTTCATAACGTATTTTTGGAATATCAATGTATAATTAGAAAATCGGCAAGCGAGGCTCCTGCTTAATTTATTTACCGGATTTTAAGCAGAAATGGGACCTCTTTTATCACGCAAATTTGAGATAGAAATATAGTAAAAATTTAAATATATTTCGCAGTGTTTACCTGCAGAAACCTGATGATCGTTTTTGTTTTCGTCGTGTTGAACTTCTTCGTAACTCGAGTCTGTGTCGGGATGTGCCTTGTGAATCACACCTGCAATAACAATGCGGTTTGCAAAGGGCTCTTAACTAGATTTTCAAGTTATAGGGAATTAAAGAGGTTCGGTGCTATAACAGCATTTACTCGAAACTTTGACGTAGTTGGTACTTTTCCTCCCATTATTGTTTTTGTATTAAATCCCGTATTGGAACATAACATCATTTCGCCAAACAAGCAACACGTTGCGTGGGCAAAAAATATGTCTTACAAATTATTTCGCCATGATACAGTTTCTTATTTCACTTTAACTTAAACAAATAGTCGATTTAATCCTATGATGATTATTGTATTTAGCGAATTCTGTAGTGGGGTTAGCGGCAATAATAAAAAATAATTTCAATTGATATCGAAATTAGACAACGACAAGGTAACCAACCCTGCCACAGTAGTACATGTGACTTTAACAATCCATATTATATTATACATCGAATCTTAAGACCATATTCGAACTAAAATTCGCCAAAATCCATTATTCTTCTTACAGGATATAGTTAAAGTGTTTTTTATTGGAACTTAACAAAAAAATTGTTCTTCGTTGAGAATATTGTATTTTGTTCAATTTTAAAAACATCAGTGTCTTTTTAACGTTTTTGAGTGAAAAAATATATTTTATCGCGTTGTACAACGATGTAAATTAAGGTAATTGGCGATAACAAATATAAATGTTGAATGAAACCAGTTTTTCGTCTTACCATTCTGTTGGTTTATATCTTTTGTGAATTTCTTGTATTCGAATCTCAGTCCTTGCAGTTCCCTTCGCAGGTTTGCTTGCTCTCTTTTCATATTGGCAAGGTGATATCTATATTAAAGAAATAATACGTGTGTTTTAAGGTGGTGCGCTGTGTAAACAAATGGCAAGTACAATCAACTATTTTACTAAATGTCCTTTGTCACCCCCTGCCCCACCTAAAATATACGGAAAATTCAACAATTTGAAACGGCCACCCGGTAGTTAATCCGATCCTGTGTAAGTGAGGTTATTATTCGGAACGTTTGTAGTTCTGTGACGGCTCGAAGTACGTGCATTAGCCAGGCAGTCACGGTAACATTCAATTGGATTTTGCTGACTTAAAAGTCACAAAGAATCGATTTTTAACAAAACCTCTGTCACCCCCTGCGCTATTCCGCATCGTCAGCTCTTCTAGAAAAGTTCACAAGAGGACAATTTCGGTCAGTTGTCATAGCGAGTAGTCTTATGTACTCGCTTGTATGAATAGGATGAGTCGGGCAAATATTAGCTTATGGCTAACCGCGAATAAAAGATGTAATTCCCACGTAGCCCACTTGGAATACAAATTCAATCACATATTTATGACTATTTCCATCATACAAGTTTGAAAATTATTAGAAATATCGTTCGTTCATGATTGTGCAAATTGTCTGGGTGTTGATTTAGAGAAATAAATGTCAATACAGGTCGAGGGTCGTTTACGAGTTCTAATAAACCCATCAGAATTTCAAAACTTTTATACGATTTCCAATAACAGCGAGCACGGAAAACATACATTAATGTCCTTAGATCGTTACTGCTTGTACCAGTCATCAGAGCAATATCATTGTATTATTTTGCTTTTATTCTACCGATCGACTGGTTTGGTATGTACGTTCCCTGTTCACTGTTTTGTAATAACAAAGCGTCAAACCATCATCAGGGTTTGGGGGAGGTGGGACCATTTAATACAGCCTTTCGTTTAAAAGGACCAAATTCGTATTTAATAGAGCTAATAGATGATCATTTTGTACAGTATATTCCCAGCAAAGACAAATTTATACTTCCATCAATTATACATTTTCATTTAAAAAAATTCCTTGGTTGTATATTTCATCAGCTCACTGTATAGCTGATTATATATATAGTAAATTAAGCCGACATTTAGCAATAAGTCACTCAACCCACCTCATCTCGTCTTCAATCCCTCCCGCCTGATTAAACTTCCGGGCCAACCTCGCTTCCGCTCTTCTGCTTGATCTCCTGGCAGCTTCACTCCTTCCAACGATGTCGTAATTCAACCCCTTCATCTTCAGTGGCCTGGATGTTGTGTCTTTCGAAATGGAGGTAATTGTTGGTGCGAACTCAAGTACAACCAGCGGTGATTTATTAACTTACACTAAAACTCTGAGAAATATATATATTTTTATTTTGTAAATTATGGCAGTATAGCAATTTGAGGTTAATATCAGATTTTTCAAATAAGTAGGTTAAATTAATGGTAGAGACACTTATCTATAAGTCTCCACCCTGCAGGCACCTGAATACTCAGTAGAACAGACAACAACATTTAAAATCTGGTTTAGGCCTCTCCGGAAAACTGGTTATGTCTCTAGCGGTGCCATGAGTTTTCACCAACATTTCACTTCGGTCGTATTTTTTCGCGTCTTAATTTAATACGAGAGAGCTTTTCTTTATTTTAAATAAACAAACAAATCTAAAAGGTTTACGACCCACTCCTTTAATATTGACAAAATCTCCAAAATTAATTTTAAGCTATAGAGTGCCTCGCGAAAATTATCTTTCAGGGGCAACTTCAACTGCGGTTTTGGGATACTAGGATTCAACTACAAGTTTAAACTCGCCTTAATATCAATCATGCTTTCTGCGTCATGCTATAAATCATTGAGTCATGGGTTTGCTTTTCTAATACCTTGTCGAGTGGCAGATTCTTACTTCCGAATTTAACTGGTAGAAAAAAGTTCACTGTTTGCTCGAAAATCACAATAACTCTCAAATTTGTTTCTATGTTTTAAAAAGTACAGTACAGCAGACTTCTGTTTTTTCCAAATAAAGAAAAATTAAAATAAAACAACAATCGTTATTAGAGGTAAATTGGCCTAATTTGACCAACAGATAAATCAATATGAGGTAAGTAACAATAATCTTGCGCCATATCCTACACTATATATACTTGAATATACCGCGAATCATCGGAATAAGTGAACTGGCTTCGCAATCTATGGATTGCTCTAATACTTGGCAACAATTATTTGCATTGCTTGGATAACCACATAAACAAGTAGGCACAGCAGGGAGCCGGCCACAGCGTCGTAAAATCTCAACGCGATCAAACTAAGCTGGTATGTACCAGCTGCGTTTAATGAATTTATATTAACATCTTGGTTACCATGTAGCACGTAATGTTAAACACTTTTATTAGTTCCAATATAACAGTACTGTCCCGATGACTGCATGGAGTTTATTTTAGCCACAATGTCTATATAAATATTGAACTAAATCGGACAAGGTAGTTAGCCTACTTTTGAATGTCAGATATCTTACGCAATATGTTAGCTAACACTTGTGCAGTCCGCCCCTAAAATAGATTTTATTAAAACGCTCAAATTGAAGAACTCGAATCCGCTAGCTAATACTGGCTCAAACAAGGCGAGTTTATGCAAAACCGAATTCTTAGGAGGAATATATTAAAACGTGCGCCAGCGGTACGGACCTTACTTCTTAAACGAACTTTGAGTGAGTCTGCATATATAGACCTGGTCTCATTTTCAAGAAACTGTAATTGACGTATCACATAACATATTTCCAAAACATTAGTGTTCATTGTTCTGGGCTACCCGGTTCAAAACTTGTTTTTGTAATTCGATTACACGGGGGCGGTGAACGATTTTTTGTTGGGCACTGGCGCTTATAAAGCAAAAGTTATATTCTACTGGTGTGGACACACAATAGCGTGAAGTACGTGCGAGCTCGGACGTACATTTGTAACTAAACACCTGTACAATATTACATACCAGGTCAGCTGATACCATGTTATTAGTGTGCGGGGAGAATGGAAAACGGTGTAAGTTGGTTATCTGTAGACAAATGTTTTCTTCCGGTTCGCATATTGTTTATTTCGTAGGATAAAAATATCTGTTTATCGCTGTGTATAGAATGACATTTGTTATAATTTAACGATTAGTTTTACTTCGTGGCGGAGTTAGTTTGGAAAATATTTAGATTTTGAACATTTCGCGAACATTTCGCCTCGTTGCGTATATTAAAGAAAAAAGTTATTTGGAGGGACCTTGTATTGACAATCTTTATTACTATATATCAGTTTAGTCGCATGTATCTTTAAATACATTAATTTTTAATGTTGAACGGACGCAAATCGTAGATCCCCACGGTCTATAAATCCCATCTTCGCCACGGTTAAGCGACTTAATGGAAATTGTGCTGATTTTTATTTATCACAAGATTGTATCTATTTGATATTGCTAATAGATTAAACAACTTGACCGTGGGCACACATCATTTGGACGACGGGTGACGTCGAAAAAAAAACGAATCGCAACCACATTAGCAATACTAACCGGTACAAACAAGCTTGTTTTATTTGATGAAGAACAAGAAAATAGAGCGTTCAGCGCTGGCAGTGTATGGGACTTAGACAGTACAAAAAGTGAACTAGATAAAATATACAATTTTACTACAAGACCTTTTTGAAAAATAAGCTCAAATCTGCAATAAAACAACGAATTCTTGGCTGGACTTGTTGAGCAGATTTAAAAATCGCTCTCATCCTCATCATCACTGTCAAAGGTGTATTTAGTTTGCTTTCTGCTACGACCAGTTGTCACTCTTTTCTGGACCGGAGAGTCGGGGTCACCAATGTGAAGCTCATCATCATCATCGTCATTATCACTGCCCGACCACACGTTCCTAGTCTTCTTCGACGTTTTGCTTTTTATTGGCGACGCCTTTTTTCGTTTGGCGTCAACTTCATCAAGTTTCTTTACAAGGACTTTTGCCACTTCTTAAAACAAAATTATTTTTTTTTAATTTTTGGTGGTTTTGGGATTAGTCTTTAACCTCTATGTGGCTAATAAAAATTTAGCGCAATGAGGGTTGTTATTATTCACAGATTGGTTGTCATGATACAGCTTACGACTACGTTAATAAATATAATAAAAATACAATTATTGAAATTAAGCTAACATGAAAATCATTACTTTTTGGAGGTTTATTTTTGTCAGAGCTGTCCCCATCACTGACAGCCAACAATTTCTTCTTCCTTTTCATTGTTTTCTTCGGCTGAACAACCTGGGAGTAAGGAACAACATTGTTGTACTGTGTTGGGACAAGAGCTTGTTTATGTGAGAGTGTTAAGATTGGTAATCTATTCTTTGAGAACACACACAATTAAAAGTAGAATCTAAGCGGTGATAAAAATCAATAAACTGGCAATGTAATGCGGGGGTTGGTGGTTTATGTTTGATCATTGTCATGTTGACATGACCTGTTACAAAGTGTGTTTAAAGAGTGAATTTTAACTGTAAAGTGTGTTTTGGTCGCATTACAAAAATGGAACGCGTCTGACAACTGTATTTCAAAGAATAATGTTAGAAATGTTTATTCTGTCCACACCTCTTGGTCAGAGTCGAGCCCCATCATAACATCAAACGAGTATTTTTTCTCTTTGGTTTTGTCTGAATCAGATTCATCATCTGACAATCTAAGATGAGATCAATATAGAAATGCTTTAATTAAAATGGGTAAAACCTCCAAAATGAACATCATTACCAAAAACAAAACAAAATTATATTATATAAGGAATTAAGTAGTTTAAACTTTAAAGCACTTAAACATTCATGTATTAACATGACAACTTTACTTTCTGATAAGAGTTCCAACAATGCATATTGTGCAATTATTATAGAATATATCTGCATGTCCAAATTCTGCCTACTGGCTGGTGTAAGGATAATATGTACCACACCCTACATACCATTTTGGCACTACAGTTTTATATTATACAGTATGTCATTCCTTAAGATTTACATTTCTGTCCCTGTTTATTACCATGGACTTTCTCTGACAAAGTTACCGTATATTATAAAACCAAAATGTTGCACACAAAGTATAAAACTTAAACATACTGCACAATATCAGCGTTCTTCTCTTTGTCTGAGTCGTCGTCAGAATCCAAGTCAGAATCCACAACTTTTTTCACCTCTGTAAAATAACAAAATATAAGATGACTGGCCTGATCACTTCATTTAATAAATGGAAAATAAAAATTAACTTTAGACTATTGCAGACATGATACACATTTGCTGTTTTTGTGAAATAATTTTAAATTCTTTTAATTTGAGAAAGCTGAAAACGGACTGTTGTTTATGCATGTTTTGTGCTTATTATTGTTCTTTGATGTCTATGTTAATTTACACAACTATTGTGTGCACACTGCACAGACCAAATGTCTATGTTCTACTTTGTGTTTCTTCTTAAATTATGTTGATTAACATCACCCTTTTTTAGAAATATAATACAAAAAGAACATATATATTATAACAAAAATTGTACTTTTCTCATTAAGAGTGAGATTGTGTAAGTTCTAATTAAACGAATATTAATTTAGACACCCTGTTTACGACATACGGGTTTTAGTTGTTCTTGCTCGTTTCTCCCGAGTTGGAACAAAATCTTCAGAGTCGTTTCCGACCGACAACGATCCAACGAAGTCACTTTCGCTGCCGGAATCCGCAGAGTTCTTTTTCTGACTCTTCTTGAACCCGAGAGTCGTTTGCTTCGTCCCGGCTTTTACTCCTGTAAATACCAGGTGGGGGTTACAGTGGAAAACTGGAGAAATAGTGGAAAAAGGGCTGAGATGTACGAGTCTTAGTAACTAATCGTAAATTGAAGACGTTATTTCAAATTAGACATTGAAAGAGGCATCATGAAAATATTCTGTACCTGATTTCTTCAGTCGACTAAGTAGGGAGGGAGGTTGGTCAGAATCGAAGCCATTAGCATCAGAGGCTGGAAAAGGGTTGAACATTAATGTATCCATCTTGCTTGCTAACTCAAGCACACTTACAATCAACCTCAGATTTAATGTCTTTCTGGAAGAACGTTTCCAACTTTTTTGTCGAAGTGTCTTCCTTCTTAACTTTCTTATCCTCCTTCTGCAGTTGAACAAATACATTGGTGAGTTACCTTTTATACTATGTTTGTTTAAGCATTTATAAAAGGGTACTAAACTACAACGTGGAAAGGCCACTTAATAGTTGGTTCTAACACTACATGGTTCACCCTTCAACACAACCCTTATTTTCGATTTAATATTCCTTGCTGTCAATTACATTCAAGCAGAGCTTTCCGACCTTAATCTTTGGTTTCTTGTCCTGTGTAGTGAGTCGAGCTCTCAGCGCAGGATCGATCATCGGTTCGACTCGGATCCCATCCTTGGATGGTTTCGTCTCCGCCTTCTCCATCACTTTGCTCTTTCCTCTTCCTTTGGCTCCAAACATCTTCTTCTTGGGAGCCTCCTCTAGGGCCATTGTTGCGTCATCTTGTTCTTTTTGCTCGACTCTCTGGGAAGTTTTTTTTATAAAACCAGAAAAAAGAGTTTTTTCACCAATAAATGTTTTTAGGCACAAGATGCTAAAACTGTTTGTTTCCACATAAACCTGGTTGTTATGGACCGACTGTCTAATTTCTATTCGAAAATATTATATAAACAATATTGATGACGTTGATCAACATTGACCAATTGGGGCAACATCTAATTATTACCGCGAAACCACATATCAACCAGGTTCAGATAACACTGATCCACTGCACAAAAGATGTCGCACAAATGTGTTAAAACTGCTTTGATTGATTTGTAACTTTAACAGCCATGGCCAAAGTCAAATAATTTGCGAAATTAGTAATTCTAAAAATTTCAGAAAAAACACCCATGGTTATAATCAGACTTCTTTAAAACACCCATGGGTACAAGTAAATAGAAAGTAAACTTACCTCTAATTCTTCCATGAATTTATCAAGATCGTCAATCCAAAGTTCCTTTGGTGTCTTTTTCTTCAAGTCTTCCAACTCGCCACATTTAGCATCCCTCTATGACAACAACAACAACCATTAAATTATTTCTTACGATAAAAAAAAAGTTTGTGGCAGCAACTTCCTTATTAGTGGTCTACCACATTCAATTAAAAGTATTTATAAACAAAAACAATAAATTTACAAACAAAATAAAAAAATTGAATTTTTATTATAATTTTATAAGAGTTTAAACAAAAACGGTGCTACTTGAATCAAACAAACCTGTCTGAGCAATTCCTCCTTCCTCTCTTTACTGAGACTCCACAATGGCATGCTGAGAATGTAGTTGAAATCCGGACCTTTTGTATCCTCCACTTCTGCTGATTCTTCATCACCAGATGCTGATTCCTCCACTTTCTGAGCAAATAAAATATATTGATGAGAACCAAAAATATAATAAAAAAATAAACATAATAATAGATTTCACAAATGCTGGAAAATTATTTTAATATTTGATTATGTTTTTTCCAACATTAGCAAAATATTTATGATTTGACTTTTTGGTTTAAAAACTGTAGAATACCTTTCTACAATGCAAGGCAAGAATTCTGACATTGGATAAGAACCAATTACATACAGTGATATTAATGTGCCCTCACCGCACTGAATAAATTTTACAGAAGTAGATTGCTTGCCTAAATTTACACAAAAGTCTTAAAAAATAACATTTTCCCACCTTAGAAATGCTGCTCTTC
>CH003021.1:704029-719053 GCA_000149265.1 Ciona savignyi
TTCCACGCTTTAACTGGGTCTGAATCGTATCCGTTGTCCGCTAATAACTTGATGAGCACTTTCTTTGCCTTGTTGACTAAAGGACAAAAGAATCCCATCAAAAAAACAATTGCCACACCATGTCAACATCAAAAAAATATGGTGACAGTTGTGTTTAAATGGTTCATTCATTGTCACCGTTTATTAAAATTACTACAACAACTACGCTTTTTTCCTTTCTCGTTCTAGTGTTTCTGAGATGAAAGAGTAAGTAAAAATAGAGTATAATTAGACAGACTTTAGACATATATAATCTATAATACCAAAATATCCTTTGATTATAACACAGATTCAGGGCAAACCAACTCACATATGGTAATTTTCCCTTCAATTTTCTCGACAATAAACCTCGCTTGGTTGGTGAGCCTCTTAGCTTCCGCCGACAGCATACCGACCATAAAATCTTTCCGCTCAACGTAGAGCCGTAACCGAATGTGGAAAAACTCTTTCAAAATCTCGGTTGTTGTGTTGAATTTCCGAAGTTTTCCAAACTCATCAAACAACACCTGACAACCAATGTTTTCATATGAAATTTAGTATTTACTTTCGAGCACTGCCTAAATGTGTTCTTTGTCTTAATATGTGTTTAAATTACTTAACAAACACCAAACAGTGTATTAATATGGTGCTTTAAATACAAAGCCACGGATTATAGTTCGACAACTATTTTATTTTATTCACATTTACAATTTAAACAATATTAAAAAGTCATTGCATAAAAAATATAATACAATTACTTTAGTCATCTATATATTTCACCACTCATTTTAGACATAGTAGCTGACGGTAATTAAGTGTGTAAGATTTGGAATTAAAATCATGTCTAGCATTTTTGCCAAAATAGATTTGTCAGAAAAACTGAAGGACCTAATGTTGCACAGTATCCTAAATTAAAATTTGATTGCTGTTGTCCTATCGACTTTCTCAGTGAAGAAAAACATAAAAGTATTTTTACCGGATAAGCAGGAATTATCTCCAAAATTTGTATTTAAATATAAGATATTCCCATAAAAATTTACTTTTGTTACATCATTATGAATGTAACTATCAGTGGTAAAATATCACACTGTACTACACTGGACAAGTTAAGCAGTGAGCAAATTTGTGACATTTAATTTCTTTTTTCAATTATAAACACACAACAAAAGTCTTTATTTGACAAATTCAGTTTGATTGATTCCTATACTCAACAATTGTACAAAGGCGAACCCCAACCACTTACCAACGTATTGTTGCAACTTAGCGATGATTGAAGGGAAAGAAACTTGTGGAGACCGGAGCGTTCGACTTCTCGTAATTTGTCGGCTGTCATCTTGACGATGAAACGAACGGTGATGTCAGTGTTGTACTCCTTGTATTCCTGCATCTGCTGAGGAATCTTCTCAGTTCCCAGCACCATGGGTTCGAGGACATTTTCTTTGTATTGCTGGGGTGAATAGATAACAAACTTTATTTCAAGCTTGAAAATCTTTGAGTCAGTGCACACTTATACAGTCGTGCAACGATGTAAAAGAGAGAAAGAAGAAAGAAGGTAAATTCTTGCTAAAACTATGGTAACAAATACTAATATTATTTCTCAAGTTGTATACGCACACCACATTTGTGCATAATAGATAATATGGAATTAAATATAAAGATTCTCTCTTAAGCTACCACAAAATAATTAGTTTTCTACTAAAACATGGAAGAGCCTGTTTATTAGACATGCCTTCTTTATTTATGTTCATAAACTAGAACTGAAGTCTCTGGATTAGCGAGCACACTAATAATCAAATGACATACTTGCGTCCACGTTTTGATCGGCAGTTCTGTGATTTCCACTGATTTATCATCCAACACAGCAGCCTCCCCAGATACCACATAACGATTGGGTTCCACCTCCTCTATGCTGCCTCGGAAGTTCTTGTAGCTGGGTAGCTGTGATTAAACTTCAGGTTAAATGTTTATACAGGATCATAAGAGAAAAATTAGGGGTACATGATGGGCTAACAGTAATTTTGCTTTGGAAATCACACCCTTGGAAACCCTAATATAAATGCACTCCTAGCCAAACCACAACTTTATGCTGAGGTAATGTACACAACAGACGCTAGTTTTTTAGTTAACACCTTCAAGAAAATAGTGTATTACCGGCTACCACTCATTAAAAAAAAGTTAATATGGAAATCAATTTATCTTAATTAAAATAATATGAAAAATGTTTTTTGCTTGCTCTTTAAGTCTGTTTTAAAGCATTCAAAATAATTTATATTAAAATAATATTACAAACCAAACGGATAGGATTCAAATAAGAACCTCGCATATAATAGGGGGATAATTCATTGAAGGTTAGCTTGTTTTACCTATACAAGAGTTCATCTGCAAATTATTTTCTCCATAAACAAAAGCAATATTCATTAGAAGATTGTGGGTAAAAAAAACAACAATATAAACTCACCATTGGTTTTGGTTCTTCGTCATTAATAAGTCGTCGCACATTTTGTACAACTTCTCTTATGTCGTGGTTAGGTACCTTGGTTGACCAACCTGTTCCTATCCCCTCTGTACCATTGACCAGAACTGTTGGTATGATTGGACAATACCTGGTGAAGAGAAATTCGATTTAAATGAGCAGTGTTGGTTGTGTGTGTCAACCAAAAGCCACAATGGTAATTATTTTTTATTTAAGTGTGGTTTATTAAGCTTTATTTCATATTGTGGCATAAAACTGTGTCATGTCACCTTTTTTCTGTTATACCGAATGTATTTATTGTGTTTAAACTATTAGTTTATACTGTTCTTGTTTTAAATAACTATGCTATTTTTCTTTAAATAATGAAGGAGCAACAAAAGCTACCATATACATAAAGTACAGATCTTCAGTTCAAATCTTTCACAGCAAACAAGAAATATTTTACGACAAAACTCACCAAGAGGGCTCCACCTTCTGGTTATCATCGTACAACCATGTCAACAAGTTCTCATCAACTTGTGGGAAGAGAAGACGGGTGAGGGGGCTGAAAGATTGAACGGGTTAGTGGTAGATGCACAGGTTAGGGGTAGTTGCATAAATTTGTGATCGCATACCATTCAATAAAACTAAACAGAGATAAAAGGTAAATGCACACATAAAAGAAATACTAAGATTAATTTAAATAAATGATTCTCCACTTTTAATGCTGTTCCTTGAAAAAGGGGTATTAAAATTATTTTCCAATTTTTCATGCCAGTTTTAGAGAAAACTACGAACATATTCTTATATTTTTCACCATAGTTGAGTTCCAATGACAAGCATACATGCTAGTCCTAACATACTTCAGTACTTTATACCCACAGTCAAGATACACTAATTGCACAACATTATATATTTTTTTAAATCCGTCATCACAAAGTTTTCATGCACAAACATTTGAACTGAATATTAATAGACTGACCAGCAACTTTACCCCAATGACAATAAAATGTCACCCACCTTAGCATTGTGAAAATGTAACGGGGTGACGCAGCGTCCTTACCCCCGTGCAAGCGGGTGCCAAACTGACCGATGGGTTGCAACAAGTTGAGGTTGTTTGATCCGACGAAGTTCTGCGACATGTTGATGATGGTACCGAGCAGAGAAGTCTGGTGAGGTGAGAAAATTTGGGATAAAAATGAGTTTAACCCTTTAACTGCCGGCTGTTTTTCAGTTCATTTTTCGGCTAAGTAACCTTAGGTTAGAGGCTTCTGTACACAAAACTATTGATGTAAGCATGATATGATAAACAGAAAAGTTGTTCAGTAATAAATTTTCTTTTTATTTGCATTAGTAAAATTTCGATGACGTCATACATTCTGCAATGACGTCATGTGTTACTATTTAGATCAACAAAAACTATCTTTTTTTCTAATTTACAAACAAAACCAGTATGTAGAAAAGTTATTTATGATTATCTTTGGAACATTTTTGTACTACTCTTTTTGTGATGACGTCAAAACTTGCACTGATGACGTCGTAATACGCAAATCGAATTTTTTTTTTTTTTTACACTCTCGCCCAGATAAAACACAACACATTAGCCACAGGCAAACACAAAACTAATTGCAAAACATCTTCAAAAGAGGTTCTCTCATCGGCTAGAACTACCTCAACCAAATGAAGCACTAACTGCTTTCAGAATCATTATCAGCTCACAAAAGGACAGCTTCTTCCGTTTTTACCCTCCATAAGCTCAAAAAATAGCCTAATCCAAAATGTACAAGCCAAAAACAAATGGATTGTTTTCAAACTAACCAAGCGAACCATGACGACAATAGTTGAAAACTAATCGGGGACTAAAACCAAAATTAAAACTAATTAAAACAACCAAAACCACACATATATGTATACATTTTTTAAAACTCAAATAACTAAAAAATATCAAATGCAAACCTATATATCAACTTATATTGGCAAACGCAGAAATTATTCAGCTCTCCAGCGCCATCTCACTGATCAAAATCTGTCGTATACTTTTCTACTTATGTAATTTTCGGCACTGTCGACTTGAGTCGACAGCGGCAGTTAAAGGCTTAAAGAATGAAGGTACATAGTCTAATAATATTTTTGGCCAACATAGCAGACTTCACTCCAAGACATTACTAAAAATTCTATAGACAATGGTGAAGGGATTTTTACCTCGCCATGGTGGTAAGCTGACAACTCAGCCACTGAACCAGCCAACTGAGCAACTTTCACCTCCCGCTTGTCATTACGACGCAGGCATGTGTACAACACTTTGCGTTGACCCGGCTTTAACCCTGCATGTAGTATAGACAGCAGGGTGAAATTGGTTTAATAGAGGTAACCACACAACTCGAAAAAATGCAAGTCTCATTATACATATTAAACTTTCCAGTATGTTTTTGCAATACATCTGTAAAAATTTAGGAAAATAAAAGAAACAAAAACGTTAGTCTGCTGAAATATATTATCATTAAAAGTGTATTAAACGTAGTGGAGTAAAACATTTTTCACTTCCTCAGATTTAACATGTCATTCTAAAAAAATGCTTGTGAATCCACTAACCATCGCACAAAGATGGCACGGATCGCTCAAGATCTGCACAAGAGAACATCACCAACTCCTTGTTTATGAAATCCGAGTACGTGAGAGTCCTTGTGTCGGCGGTGTAGAGAGTGGAACCTGGTTCCGGTCGATCGTCGATGCGACACAACCTCCGCTCCTCCATGAAGTTCGTCAACCATTCTTTCCGATCATCGGCTCGCTTCTTGTTGAACGCCTGGATTTATGGAAGAATTAGAAAGTCGGTCATTTCTAAAGAGGCTGGAGGAACTCTTTGAAAGACATAGATGGACTACAGACTTTCAGAACTTTTTACAGGTTAACCACATGCACTACTAAATATATGTGATAAAATAAGTAAATAGGCTTTTAAGCTGTTAATTACAGTAAATGGTAAGTATTTTCTATTTAACATCCATTATTCACCTGAGAAGATAAGACTTCTTTTTAGTTTAGTCACCACCTAACACTTCAGTCACCTTTCTGCCTAGTTATTTGCGTCTCATGACCAGACTCAAGTGTGCCACATGATCAAAGATTCAAATTGATTGCACAGTAAGTTAATATTAAAAATATAACACAGAGCATGAGCTCCACTACCACAATAACTTGTCCTTTTTAATAAGTATTAGAACCTTCCTAAACATCTTATATGGGGCAAAGCAGACACTAAATATAACTTACATTTTTTATACAATTTCTACCAAATTGAGAACAAAACCCACCATATCGATACAGCCATCATCATCTGGGCCAGAGTATCTGAATTTAATTCTGTGGCGGGTCATTTCAGAAAAATATGACTTGGCTTCTTTTGACGTGGACGTCCCCAAACCTGTTAAACAGCGGGACTACAATTATGACCGTTTGTTGTTTGTGGTCGAATCAAAGGGCAAAAATAAAAACCTTTGTAGTATTTCACTTTCCAGGTTTTGGGGTGGTCGATCGATGCCTGCCATTCTTCAAACTCAGGGATGGTGTAGAAACACAACACCTGGCTTCCCTTGGTCACTTTTACAATGGGAGTGATGAACTCTTCCAGCATTCTGGTAAAAAGCGCACTTTATTGGACAATGCTAGGCAGACAAACAACACAAGCAATATGATTAAATATTGTTACACTCATGTACCAGTACATATCTTATATGTTGAACACCAGTATGTAAACTTAGTTTTCAACTCTGGTGAGTAATAAGCTTTTGAAAAGCACTAAATATTATATGATTTACACAAAAAAAACCAAGATGTATAACTTTTTTTTACATTATACTTTATTTAAAAAGAAAAAAATATATTTGTCAATAATAGACTTGCTAGCAATTTTAGTGACCCAGAGGTGAAGCTAAAGTATACTTATGTCATAAATTATTAGTATTTCGCCTTTGATACGTTATTGTCATGAACCCGATGGTTTCGTTCAAATAATTGCATCACGCCATATTACCTGACCTAAAGTAACCTTGATATGTGATGTAATGGAAAGTTTTACATGTCATTCAATCTTAGTTAGGCTGTATCTGATTACTTTCTGCTATGTAAAATAAGATTTTGGAATACACTATTAAAAATGTTGAGGATGTGTGCTATTTAGTTGGGACGGTTTACACATGTAAAAAAATAATAATTCTAATATTGTGTTGTATATTGTATGGACAAAAATCTGTGAAACCTTGCGGTAAAGGCAGCTTCCGCTGTCTATAGAATATCTTATTCTGTTTATGAAACTCTCACAGATTTTACCCTATGATTATACTGTAAATATGTTCTCAAAAGTCCAAAATGAATAGTTAATTAATATTGACATTGTAACCATTGTAGTTCAGGCTAGCTTTACCACCAGCTAGAACAATATGTCGTCTACCTTCTTTGAAGCACCTTTGGCCAATTTGAGTGGAAAAAATTGATGAGTAAACCTTTGATATGTGATCCATCGTGATCCTGTGGAATTAAATTAATATCTAGTAAATTTGTTGTACGGTCGATTTAAAATCAGTTAATAATAATAACATTTGGACATAGGCTCCAAGTTTCTAAAATGCGTAAGGGTGCGAAAACAAAATTCGCGCGAGAATTTTTTTTGAAGGTACATTTGTTGATCACTGAAATATCTTCAAAATAACTATTTTTCAGGCTGACTTAATGTTGGCATTGCAAAGCGAACTAAGCGCGGTTAAATAAGAGGTAACAGATCCTTAAAAACTTCAACGTTAATAAATAGGCTACGTGTAAAAATTTGTTCTTTCCCCGCCAGCGCGGAAAGTTCCACGATCCTTAATAAACAGACTAACGGTCTTCTCTTTTATGACAAGTCGTCGCCGCCGTGGTTTGCTTTGCATTTGGTAAAATAACTGATAAATGTCTGTCTTTGGCGTTTCGACATGATATGCCTACTTAAATTGCTCTAAAGAGAGGAAATATACGATGCATTTAATTACAAAGCAGTTTAAAATATTTCCATCGCGCTAGAACCAATGCTGCGTTTTTACGAATTTAATTATTTTTAAGCGCATTAAAACAGCATTGGGATAAGGTATAACACGCACTTACTTTGTTTCATAACAATGGCGACTGTCTCACTGTTGCATACTTTGCCAATAAAAGACAAAGAAATCGTGGATTCATGACAAAATAAAGTGTATTGTTATGGCAGAAAGTGAACATTGATAAATACTGTTTAACATGTTTTTTTATCGCACCTGTTTCTGCTCACAAATTCAGTGATAATAACCTTATTTTTTGTGTCTACTTTAGTCGTAGACGTTTTGATTACGTATCTGTTGCCATATTCGGTGCAATTTTAAAATTCGTTATTCATTTAAACACGGAAGTATAAATAAACTAAATCGGTTAGGTTCCATGCGCATTGAATCAAAATACAGCTTTGGACACAAATTTAAATACTCACCAATGGGATGGAAACATCGTTGAATAAACTTAACATTTTAAGTTTATGAAAATTATGTTTTATCCTGCGCTAACCGCCGACCGTACGAGTTTTAATGAAGAAATACTTACCCATTTCTTCCATTGTTACCGCGGGCTCACGGGCAACATCGTATTTGCACGCATCATAATAAAGAAACACGTCTACACTTTGCGCGAAGATGCGAGTGATATACTTGGCGGTAAGATAAAAAAAGGAGGTTATGCAGTGAGTGCGTGGTCCGTTTTGAACCAACGTTATCGTTTGGCAGTTGGTGTATCGATCGAATATATTATACTTATTGGTAGGCCTAAATCATTCAATTAGATATCGGTTTTTACAAAACTATTTAATTATCAAAATATGATCAAAAATAGATATCCATCTCAACTGAATTTTTTTTTTAAAGTATGCAAATATGCGCGGGTGCGCGGCACCTGCGCACCCGCTAACATGGCGCCTATGCATTTGGAACATGCTAGCTATAAAAAGCAATATCCTTCTATTTGGTCAATAAAAACACATTTTAGCTGTTTAGATCCAAATTTTTGGTTAAGCTAGCATTAGCACACAAAATGAACTGAGAATAGTTAATTGTATAACTTAAAACACCAAACTAAACCACCAAAACCAGTTGGGTTTTGATAACTTACAAGAGACATAACTAAATTTTCATGTAAAAACAAATTAATTTAGCCAAACCATACTGGCTAGATTTGGTGATCATGTAATACTGGCTTTAATAAGATATTTTTTTTAATGATAACAAAATGTATGTAATATTTATAACATATTTTAACCTGATCTGTCATTATCATAATGCGGCCGTATCTCAGCGACTTTAAATCATCGTCGCTGTCGTATTTCTTTTTGAAACTCAATCCCATGATCTTAACGATGTTGTTTATCTCTGCGTTATCCATAATCTGTTGGAAATTAGGATATTAATTTGTATTACGGCAAACATGAACAATACCATAGAGTGTGGGGTTTAAGATGGCTCATTTTATCCATTCTACTTACATAGCTTGAAAGAATTACAGCTTTTTAAAACTTGCTGGACAGATGTCTAATAAAGTGAACTTGCATTTTACACATGTAGTACTATTGTACTAATAAACATATAACCAGTAACCACTCGTTTTTGTATATGACTATGTCCATATGAGAAGACTGAGCAAAAAATTTATAATTTTCTGCTAAGTTGTTATTTTATTCCCCATGTTTCTTTGCCCGCTAAACCTTTACTACTATCGCTTGCAACAAATTGACTGTGCTGGTATAACTTGCTGTCATGAAACAATTCAATCAACATGTACACTTTGTATCAAACCTAAAACGAAATATGAGCCAAATTGCAGTTTACCCTGTTTATGTGATGCATCTCGAACATTCAGAAGTTTACCACGCAGGGGAAACACCCCATTATTTATCCCGACCCACAACCGAGAGACCGGATACCGCCAATGTTTTGGCAGAATCCCCCTCGGTCAATATGAGGGTGCAATCCATGGAATGCTTGGTGCCAGCATCATTCGCATCATCCAGCTTCGGAACACCTGGCGTTTAAACGATTCATAGTGATAGGATGAGGTTAATATGGTGGAGAAGGTAAGGTTTAATTGTTGCAAAACTGCATTGTACTTAACAGTTTTAAGTATGTGTCATGGTCTCATACTATATATGTTATTTAATTTTCTTCTTTATAAATTAAAGAACAAAATCTGTTATTTGCAATTATTTCTAGCAAGAAACCATTTGAAGCTAATTTGAATATATTTTCTCACCATTACATACCGCACAAATTAACCTTAATTGGTTTATATGGACAACACAGGCACAAGAGAGAGTGAGCAAAGAGCCATTTTTAATTGCCAATGCAAAAAATAATATTGCTTGTTCTTATATTATGCCATATTCCTATTACAACTCTACCTAATATGCTCCACAAAGTTAATTTACCTTTTAATTTATTCGATTTTCCTGCCGACTTCTTCTGAAGTTGACTTTGTGCTTTGAATTTAACCCAGTTCATGATGTTGTCCACAATACCACTGCTACTGGCCTGAAATTTCGAAAAGCTGACTTGATTGTTTAACTTAACAAAACTACAGAACAAACAGATTTTAAGAATTAATTGTAACTGTAGTAAAATTAATAAATTATCTAATTTTTCTTTATTTTAATTTTTGATTTTTATGTAAAGTTTTTATCAAAAATGTTTGCACTCACAGATTTAAGGAACTTTTCGGTAAGAGTACACTGTGAACCGAACTTCTTGGCTTGTAATGTCATATTTTCCTTGGTTTGAGAATCGAAGGTCGGATTCTCAATGAGGCAATTCACGAAAAGCCAACAGTGGTTTTTGATCTGAAGAATAATATATAGATTATATAACAAATATTTGATTCTAACCTGTTTCAACCCCTGTACCTGTACTATCTCCTTTAAAATATTAATAAAATACGATATTCATGTTTTATCCCCATGAATAAAAGAAAAGGGTCGTTCTTACAGGCTTAACTCTTTCACTCCCGGCCAAATGCATTAATTCAAACATGCTGTCCCGCAGTGTTTTTTACAATTTTTAGTCATTTTCAAATTAGCACAGTTTTTCTAAAGTTTATGCTATGATTTAATATTTAGTATGGTTGGAAAGATAATTTATCCCTCTTTTAAACAAGCTGCACATCTAAAATCTACCTCTAATAAAGAATATATTATGTAAACTTTAGTGAACACCACTTTTTATGCAAAGAAAATTCTGCTCGACTTTGAAAAATTTGAGGTGCACTGACAAACGAAATACTCACTTATTATTGGAATGCCCAAATGAGATGAAAATTGGAATGTAGATTGTCTAATAGTTTTTGTACTCAGGAAAATTCGAACTGTATTTCTATCTTCAGTAGTTTTTTTACTATTTGTAATTGAAATTTCCCTTTTTTCTGACTATATTATGAAAACTTGAACCAAAACGCATTGAAGTTTTTAGTTTTGTAGAACTAAAAATAGTAAAAAGTATAAAAAAGAACAGTGAAGGAAGTGTAAAAAGGGCATACAAAACCAAACAAAACGCAAATACTATATCCAATATTCTTCAAAGCAGGGCACACCGAACTAGCTAGTTCTCGTCGCCTTTTTCTTTATCGTGCGCTCAGCAGGCCCAGCTGGATTCATGCTTTGGTGAACACGAAGCATAACCGCCTGCTGCGAAAACGTCACCAACGCTCTCCTTTTTATCTCAACGGCACGAAATTCACAGAGAATGTAAAGAAAGACTTGCTTGACAAAAAGAGCTTCTCTGCAAGTTAACACGACTCCTATTGGCTGAGTTAGTCACGTGTAAATTCGTGTAAAATCGATAGAAATAAGAGGCGAAGCCTTGAAAAAGAAAGGCTATCACTCCTCGCATTTTTAATATTTCTCCACGATAATCACAGAGAATAAAATATAGGGTTTCCTTGATCGAATGAGCCATAGCTGATGTCTCTACCATTACGCATTGCGGAGAAATCGTTTTTTAGATTTGCACCCATTTATGTACAGTCGGAATGCCATGTTTTACCACCAACTCGCGATATATGGCGAGTTGGGAGGGAAAGAGTTAATCGTCAGATTACCTCACACCCACTTTGGGTTACTAGAGCTATTACAGTATATATAAATGTATATTGTATGTTACTAATAATTTTGGTTCATGCAATGTTCGCTAAGTGACTTGTCCAAGGACACAATGAACTGGCGTAACAACCTATTTCTGAATGGCAAACCTTTAACGTCAAATGTGACGAACTAACCCACTTAGGCTATTTAACTGGCTATTTTAAATTATTAGGAAATGGTCACTGTATTACTTGGTACCATAAATAGAGGCTCAAAATGCCAGTTTACATTACCTGGTCATAAATATGAATATTAAGGAAGCAGTCATGTATGTCAGTATCATTAACACTAGATTCTGTTAATGTAACCAAATAAATCACAAAACTAAAATACAATTCTTAAAAATAAATAAATTTGAGTTTACTAATTCATTTCAAAATTTGGTTCTAAAACTTCAAACCTGAAAAGGTTTTACTTCCACCCCTCCTTTGTTTTTCCTTTTCACAACTTCAACCAATTTCTTAGCAACCTGTAAATAAAATACTTATAAATAAATTCTACAAAAAGAAAACACTTTCTGAGGGGTATTAAATCAACTGTCACACAAAATGTAACAATGTCGAAAGAATATTAAAATATGTCTAATTTTAATCATTGCATAAACATACAAAATAATATAAAATAAAAACAATTTTCTTTTCAATCACGAAAATAGAAATTTTTGTTCCACCTGGTCAATAACATAATCAGTGTGTCTCCCTCCTTTAGTGGTTGCAATGCCATTGACAAAACTGACTTGTTGAAAGCCTTTATCAGATGAAGTGAGGCAGATCTATGCAGAAAAAAATAGGAATTAAGCCGACTGTCAAGAATGCGGGGAAGCTAAAGACTTTCCACAATTGGTTAAAAGCATTGTAAAGATAGCTCCTTTTGAACAAAGTTCGATTTTTTTAAGTTGCAGAATCAATGTCTACTAACATCTCCATTGCCGAAATTTGCAAAATTATTTAATAAACTAAAGAAAATAAAATGGAATAGAAGTTTTCTATACCTCCCAGCGTGGGTTGACTTGTTCATGTATAATCTTCAAAGGATCTCCACCTTCGTCGTGCAGCTTTGCAACGTACAGCTGCACATACTCCTTGAAGTTCTTAACCTGAGACATATTAACAGTGAAATGGGGTTTCCTAGGTAACAATCATCCCTCGCAGCGATAATATCCTTTCTCATTCAGGAAACTGAGAGTTGAACTCGGCTAATTGTTAAATTACAAAATTCTAACTTCGATTACCAAGGCATTTGCAGAACAATATCTGATTAAGTTTAATACTCGAATGGTTAATTTTACCTAATGGATTGAGACACATCCATATTATGTCTGCGGCAAGGTGGAAAATAAACCCAGAACACGTCTGGTCACAACCCCTAAGCTAAACTACCGCAGTAGGAACCACTAGAACAAACAAAACAAATGTTGTAAAGGGTTCAAAGAATCAGTTGGTTGCCAAAGTATTCAAATAAATAATAATTTGTATGGAGAACTCAGCTTACTGATACGTGTTTAATTTCCTTAGTATCAGGAACAAAAAAGTATCAGGAACAAATTTAAAAAAATACAAGAGATAGCTTTTTCTAAAACATACACGCGATAAAACAACATGTGAGAATTAAATGGGTTCTAGACAATATTAAACATAAACACCAAACGCATTAGTTTCACTCCATAAAATGATTTCAACTCACAGGAAGTTTAGATCCATTAAGAAAAACCTTCACACCATGTGTTGAACCGGCAACATCAAATGCTCTGCGGGACAACAGGGCGACGGTGTCTTTGTCCAGACTTTCCATGTGAAATTTCGCCAAGTCTGGCTATAAATGTAAATCATAGGCTTCAAAGAAATGATAATTGGAGCCATTTTCATAATTTGTCATGCAGTCAAAGAAGGAATTATAAAACATACTATATTTATAAGGACTTATCAATGCTTAGTGGGGTAAACCATACAGAACAGGGACATCCTAAGGTACAAAACTTATTATTGCTAATGTACATTAACAACACTATTTAGGCTTTTAGCCATAATGTCCCATATACTATTTTAGCTTTTAGTCATAACAAATCATAGACACACAATCCACCTATGGTTGGAAATATATTCCATAATACTAAATATGGACCCCAAATCAAGTTCAACAACTCAAGTATAAGCATGAGGTGTTTGGTATGCAACGAAATTTAAAATATATATCAACAGAGTTATTTTTCAGCACCACATAAGTAAATGAAATGACCAAAATTCACTTACTTGAAATGTGACGCAAGTAAAATCAGATTTGTCGTATGACTTAATTTTCCGCTCATGTGTTTTTGACATGTTGTCTGACCAAACCTAAAATGTTCAATGTTAATATAATGATTTTCTGATGGTAATGTCAAGTGTAATAGTTACTTGTGAGAAAATCTTTTTCTCATCTCTTGAGGCAGTTTCCACCTTGAATTTGGTGCTAAAAATATTGCAAAGTTTCGCACCATACCCATTGCGACCACCTAGAAAAGCACACCAAATATTATAAGCTTGAAACAACAAACCTGATTTGTAACACAGGACAAGGCACTTTAGGATAACCCTCTAATAAAGACCATCAAAATCACATTGTTACAACTTACAAGCATACATATATAATGTTAAATCCATAATTTATTGGAACATATTAAATACATTAATGAAATAGCCCAGACACCTTTTGTTATTGGGATGTCCTTAACCAATACAAGATGTGATTTAGAATTATTTTAGACATTATATATCATTTTTGATATGGAAAATTATTGCAGCGTTATTATCATGAACCTCTTTTCAGTCATTATACATCTGTTTTTGCATAATTTAAGACAGTTTTTGGTTAATTTGGTCTAAAGGGTCTATGTATTACTGCATGATACCGTTTTGTTTCTAATACTCCAATCATATCCAGTAGCCTAATAAAAAAAACTCCTACTTACCAGTAACTTTTTTATCCTCATCGTTGTAATTACTTGATGTCAAAAGGTGTCCGAAGATCATCTCGGGTACGTACATCTTCTCCACTTTGTGTTCAACCACAGGAATACCTTTCCCATCATTCCACACTGATATCAGATTCTTTTCCCTTATTGTATATACCGTTTGAGGCAAAATAACTAAAGGAAATTTAAAGAAACCGAACACGTAAAAGACGCATTAGAATAATGCAAGCTGTCTTTTACACAATTATTTTAACAACTTACGGATTTATATTAATTTTAATTGTTGACATTTTTGAATCTCGTTGTTTATTGTCTGCAGCGTTGACAAGAATTTCATCAAAAATTTTATACAGTCCGGGTACATAGGTGATTTCCCTGTTTACATACCCTCACCCTCGTCATAACCCACATAGCCTGGTTTGGAAT
>CH003021.1:719187-754747 GCA_000149265.1 Ciona savignyi
AAATGGATTAAAATAAATCCCAACATAATAGAATACAACCATTACAATTAAAAGAATACTTTAGATTTTTTGCAAAGTCTACAATATTGTAATCAAAACATTTCCAATACGCACATCATTAACTATTTTATTTGTTGTGTACAAAATCATAATGTTTTATGAATTTACCTGTGTGACAGGCTCTACTGAACCAATATAAGTATCCGGTCTGAGCAGAATATGTTCCAATTGACTTTTCTTCTGGTAAATTCTCTCCACCGACAATCGCTTTCTGCCACCACCTTGTGGTGGTGTTTGCGGAAGGCTTTCATAGTCGCTCATTTTCTTAGAAAATAGAGCAGTTAAGAATTTTTTCTCTATTCTCTACTCTACTCCTGCTTGTCCTGTTCTATTTCAAGAGATGGAAAAGCACAGAATTTATAATAACTCTTTGATATTAAAAAAACATCTTTGAGAAAAAAAATATTACTGATTATTAATTACTAGTTTAAACTCAGCAGTCTTTTATCTAAATGATGGAGTACTCTCCCTATTTGACTATAGTACTACTCTTTTTGGGTATTGACACAGAAAAATCATGCTGCATGAGACACACTACTGTTTGGACATGGGTGTGGGAGAGTTTAAAAATTATGCGTGATATCACTTCTATTTATTCGGTACCTCTAAATACTACTGGACCGCTTGGATCGCTTACTATACTTTGTAATTACAAAAGCCATGATTATAATGTTAGGGTTGGGGTTAAAGTTAGTTCTGGGGTTGAGATTAGTGTTTGGGACAGGGTTAGAATTACTTTCCATAGCAATCTAAGTGATCCAAGCAATCCAAGCGGTCCTGTAGTATAGAGGCACCCCTATTTATTTAGTAATTTTGATTGTCTTATGTTTTAGACACACATTTAAGCTTTTATTTTACAGTGCAAAATTCACTTAAAAGGTATACACAAAATAACAGCAACATGGTAACACACGTTATTTTTTCCACCCACAAATAATCTATAAACACAAGTTTCCGGTTTCACTATAAAAGAGTGCTTAAATATGGGCAACACTAAAAGGAGGGAAAACGGGAAAGAGGAAAACTGTCCACTGAAACTATGATAACTAATTTAAACCCTGCCCTAAACAGTGATTTCAACCCCAGAAGTAACCCTAACTCCAACCCCATGTTTAAAACTAACTCTAATGTCATAATCTTCATTTTAGTATGCAGTTTCCCTCCTTCCCGCTTTCCCTCCTTTTAGTTTTCCCCCTTAAATATTAATTTTGCATCCCAGTCCATTTAAAACATAACAACGCTGGCTTTGTTAAAGATTAGTATAAAGTTTTCTAATTCCATATTTTAGTAAAATCTCCCCAATACATACAGAGAACTAATACTTGGGTAGTTTGTATCGTCTGTTGTCTTTGGACCACAGGTTCGATGGCACGTATGTGTCAGCGATTCAAAAGCAATGTTTTGACAGAGAATCATACAGACATCCCCAAAAATCCGTGTTTTACCTTTGCTATTGTTCTTTTGGACACAAATGATTTAAAAACAGAGTGAAGACTTCTTTTTAACTTGTTTGTTGAATTTGAATACAAGGCGTTCATACGTCAGCTACCCGCTGAGGTTAAGTAACGCAGATCTCAATTTATAGTTAAGCAGTTTTATGATATTATCACAGTATCATTGTGTCTAAACAATACAAAAACAAATGTAAAGTCTTGCACGACTATGACTTATGAGCCCCTAATTGATTTACAGTCTGGTAAAAATAAAGTAACCTGCAAAATCCCGCCAAAACAAAACATTAATCTGGATGACATATAATCCCCCCCAAAAAAATAGATATTTAATACGCGTTAATTAATCGCATTTGTAAAGTTTTAATGTATGTATGGGTGTATTAGCGAAGATTGCGGATTCTATAAAATTGAGGTTAGATTCTTTCAGGTGCCGTTAGATTTTAGTAAACTTCATATCTAAAGATGTTTTGGGTTCCTTTATTTTATTTTTCGCCCAGTGTCTAAAATATATTTAAGCCTTAATGGTTGTATTTTTGTATAAAAAAACATAAAACCGTGAATTAATGATTTGTTTTTATTCCATTATTGTCGGGCGAATAAACACGGTAAACATTTATCATGAAAACTAGCATAAAATGATGAAAAAACAACAAAACTGCAATGGTAATTTAATGGCTTAGTGTTCCGGTAAAATTTTAGAAAAAAAGTAAAACTTTTAAACATTAATCGACACAAATACTCTACAAAATATTAAAAATCATAGGGTCTTAGGTGATGTGGATTTGAATTAGTGCAGTATGCAATATCCCTTCCAACATTTTAATTTGCAGCCCGAACAACTCTATAAAACCATAACACGTCTTATTTTTTTAAGTTGGGAGCTGCAATCAAAACCATAAGCCTTCTTCCATTGTTATTTTGCAAAACCCTCATTTATATACATACAATGACTGAGACCTACATTATTTCCGATGCCGCATAGAAATCAGTTTAATTGGCAGAACGTCCTCTGTTATACAGAGCAGAAAATCGATGACGTAATGTTGCGCGTGAGAGTTCGATTCGCTATAGGAAATGAGGCTAAATGTAGCTTGAGAGCTTGTTTTAAGGGTTTAATACCAATTGAAAATACAAGACTTTTTGTTTTGCAGGATTAATGGTAAAGTGGTTCAGAGTATGTGCAAAGAAAATCGGTAGGTTTATGTTCTCTTTTTTTTAATTTAAACCCATAGCTTTACTGAATGGACTTTGAACTCGTTAATAATATGGGGTGTTGGCTTGATTGATTGACCAATATAAACCTATATTATCTTGCAAATTGTAGTGAAATATTGGTAGGCTATAGAACAAATATGTGTATATATTTATATGAATAACCTATAGCCTACAGGCTTTTGGTGGTGCATACTGCACAGGATATTGCGTTGGTATGTTACACAATTAATTGATTTGGGTATTTAATTTTTTTTTCATTTTTTACAGTAAAGAAGATTGTAGTGGTTGTTTATACTAAAGCATAGAAAAACACGTCTTTATAAATACACGCGGGATGATATAACACAATCGGTGTCTGTAAAAGTGTCAACTCGGGCCATTTAAGTGGCATAAATTTAGTTGCAGGGTTGGAATGGACAATTTGAAATACAATATGGGAGTGATTGTGCACATTCTGTCATGACGAGAGAATAATTTACAGTTCGCAAACAGGCGAGATGGGTTATCAGAGTTTTGCAATGCCCTGTTGTTTGGTCCGCATGACAACTGTTAAAAGTTGCGAGCGTTGTTTACAATGTAAAGTGGTCTGTAGCCCGCTGTTGTCTGGGTCTGTTGGGCTCGCAAATATTCACAAAAGATATCCGTTCGAGTGACGTAAGCGCTTTGTTGGAAACGTGCACTGATTGGCTGGTAAGTGGGAAGGGCGTATTGCGCAATAAATCATCCAGCCAATCAGAAAAACGACGAGTTCCAACAAAGCCGCATCAGCAGTTTGTCGACTAAAGAGCACGATGACGTTAGTGTGGACAAAGAAAGTGTGATCAGTGGTCATAGGTGCGCTCATGCCATTATAACTCGCTGTTATACGTACCACGAACAATTGCCAACTAACAAACAACCTATTAACAATTACTCAGTCTTTAAATTTCCTCTAAATTTGACACTGATTTGTTTAACATAAATCTTTCTTGTTTTAATCTTATCTTTTCTGGATAACATGGCAACTTTACAAATAAAGGTAAAATGAATTTTATAGTTAATGCACACAAAAATAGCCAGCCCCACGACTCATCTCTTTTTTTACCATCTGCGAACTGTAACGAACATGTGTATAAACCTAATCGTTACAATGTAGCAGGTTTTCCTCGTGCAATGTTTTGCACATTAAGCACTTTGTTATAGCAAAACAAGAAGGTTAACAAGTAAAATGAATGTTTTCAAATTTATCATTCCAATTGTCTGGCATAGAAAATCGATATACAACATTCGCTTGGGGCCTCTTGTCGGTATTTTAAAACTGGAAGGCATAAATATAGGGAGAGTCGTTTGGTAGCTCGTCCGGTTTATAGGTTTAGAACTTATATATACAAAACATCGGCGCGTGTAACGGTATGGAAGACAAATTAAAATCGATTTTCCATTGCTGTTGGTATGACAATTCAAAGTGATGGGTATTAAATTAAAGGTCGGGTATTGATCAAATTTGCAGTGATGCATAAACACAAAGGTAAGAAAGAGCCAGAGGTCATTGATTCATCATATGATTAAGTCGGATACTGAAGCGTAGCGGTGGCTATATGACGATGACCGGACTCAGCTGCTCGCCTGTCTTGAGGTTTGTTGTTAGGGAATTCTAGTGGCATTCATTCTAGCTATTTGTGCACAGATATTGAAAAAAAAGCGTTTTAGTGAACCTGTTTATAAAAAGCTTTGTTCAGGTATTTCGGCAGTGTATTCTGGGCATTTGGCCAGAAAGACGGTCTGTTATAAAGTTTTAGATATGTTACGCTTGGCTCCTCCGCGTCTCTTTGCGATTGGGGATTAAGCTCTTGTTTGCCAATTGTCTGTTAAATTCTGATGTAGGCTTTGATGATAGTTCCCGGAAGAAAGTATAGCCGCTATGAACTTTAATTAGACTTAGATTTGCCGTTGAAATGTTCTTACTCGCAGAATGGTTGTTGTCGAGAATGCATCGCTGTGATTGGTCGCTTCGATGGGCGTTACTGGGCGAGCCTGACACGTAGAGGTAACGACGCCTCGCCTTAAGCAACTATCTATACGACACCTACGCAATATAGTTCAATGTTAATAATGATGTCAACCAGTACAGGACAGAGCGTATTTATTGTAGTCCGAAAAAAGTGACAATTTAATCAATGCATTTAAATACTTTTAAATATGAATCCACATTACTGCGACGTCACGAAACACAAAAAATCACGAGGAAAAGTTACAGAGAGCACAAAATTTATTCAATATACGAAAGTCAATAAAAGTCGTCGATCTAAACTTTAACCCGACTTTTCCTCTCAAATATACAGTTAGTTTCTTTCAAGTTGCATTAGTGACCAGTTGTCTCCTCGGGGCGAGTTTCAGCGACGATCTGGGCGAAAGTTTTCAATTCAGCTTTAACCTGATATTGCGATTTGTATTTGTGGCTGTACTTGGCGGCCAATCGTGGTGCGAGGCGTCGCTTCATATTGTTGACACGTTGTGCCTCACAATCGTTGTGTTGCTGGTTAACATTAAATCGGTAACCTTGACGAGCAGACGGCCCGGTTCGAGAGAAGTTGATAGCGTTGTGATTCGAAGATAGATTTTGTTTTAAAAAGGAACCCTGCGTAGTGCAGTTGACAGACTGCAGAAAGGGTTGGTTGGTGAGATTTGACGCCATCGCTTGAGTTTTCGTACGAGGCAAGTAAGGTTGCGTTTCATTATGGCGCAAATGCGATTGAGGTAGGAAGGATGAGGTTGCTGGAAGCAAAGGTTCGTTTTGACCGCCCCTGCCAGTAGATACAGCGGATATCGATCGATTTTCAAATAGCTGGTGGCATTGTAGTGCTGCAGCATTCGATGGCATCGGTGTTGATTTATTTGCAGCTGCCGCATCGATCTTCGGCAATTGTGCACATTCCAGGAAGTGGTTTAGTGATGGATTGTAACCTGATATATATCCGTTTAGAAAAAAAAAACTTGGTATCTCAGACTATTTGCAAGCCAAATACATTGTTTTCCGGCAACAATGTTTTGATAAAGATATGGTTAGTTCACTTGCGTTGCGTGCTCTCAGCAAGATAACTTAAAAAACAAATGGACGCCCAAGGCAATACCAAGCTTGATCTATATTTTATAACGTTAATAAATAAACATAATCCTGCGCGGATGACTATGTTGAGGTAGCCTAACCAACATTAAGCTTACTCACTGAAATTCGAAGTGGGCGGTACCATCTTTGGTAGGGTTAGTTGTTTCAGTAACTCGTTTGCTTTATCTGTAGACGATGCTTTGTTGTGTTGCTGAGCGGTTGGAAAGTGCTGTGTTTTGCTTAAATTTTTACGAACCATCTCCTGTACATCTCGCAACTGCTGGTCGTGCATGGATATAGATGAGCACATGCTCTCGATCGAACATAGCTTTAAAATGGGGTTTAATCTGAAAAGAAATATAGAACTTCAGACCTAACACGTTATATATCGGTCCTGTGCGCCGGTTATTGTAGACCTTGTCCCCAAGAAAGTATGGCAGTACAATAACCGTTTATAAATGGTCATAAATATATATTATGGCACTTTAATGTTAAAATTTATACCATTATATATTCGTTGATGCAACCGGGCCACATATATATATAAATTTAATTTTATATCCGTCCATATTTTATATGAAAAAAAAACACTTTAAGGAATCTTCCCTTTGTATATATATATGTAAATACTATTGGAAGTGGTGAAATATTATATTATGTGGCTGTGCATCAGTGGAACTTTTTTTTCAGAAATGTGATACATAATGCTTCTAAATATTTACAAAAAAATACAAGAAAACGAGAGTGTATTGGTAATTGGATATTTAACTGAACAACGTATCCCACCATTGCACAATTCACGTCCAATATTTAAATGAGGGCAGGTGACAAAGTGTCTTGGTTTCACTTACTTTGTAAACGTATGGGGTATAGGTATGGGGACGTAATTAAACGAAGGAAAGTTTTCAACGATATTTTCACACTGATTCGGGTCGCAACGGTCGCTTTCTTCACCAAGCACGTTTCGGATGATGTCGGTCTCTAATCGACTGAAGTCTAGTATCTAAAAAAAGAAATTCAAAAGGTTGTAAGTTTCCTAATCTATAGCGATTTGATAAAACAAAAACAACATGATTAGCATTTTAACACGTTTGGTGAAAAAGGCTAGTTACACAGTCGGAGTTTTATTCAATTGACTCAAACCATATAAACTTGTCACTGCGATTCGTCATTCTACATTGAGTGACAGACGTCGGTGAGTTAAAAGTACTGCGAGATCGTATTTGTCATACGCTTATTGTTTCGGGTCATTTTTATCGAAACAGCATTAGAAGAATTCATTCGTTTTGTGTTAAAAGTACGAATGTGACGTTTTTAATAACGCTGATATCATAGGTCATAATAAGTACGTGTTTGAAATATGACGCAGTGATGCAAGAGTCATTATAACGCTGTGGTGCAACTACTTCTTATTTTAAAATATATCCCGCCTAGTATAGTCCTATATGTTTTTTTTCCTGAGAGACTTTGTTATTTTATTATTGTCAAAGTAAAAGTTTGTATGTACTATTTTAAATTTAGAATGTTATATATTACTATTAGCTTAGCTTCGTCTTAGCAACCTGACCGCTAAACTGTCGCTGTGTATTTGGTATTTTTGCGGTTGCGTCCCTTGGCATTTGACAAGTCTAAAGTGGTAAAATATTATAGTCTTTCTAACCATTTAATGATAATAATCGGACTTTCGACTAACATAAACAATAGATACAGCAACCGGTCTATGTTTAGCATGAAATGGTGTCTACCATCCAGGACATTAAGAGATTTGTTTAAGCAAGTTTCATACCTTGTTTTCTTCTTCTTCGACTAAAGATTTCACGTCTTTAAACGCATTACAAAACTGTTTCTCGTTCCAGTTAAACGAGGAATGATTTTGGGTCCATATTCTATCGATGGTGATAGCCGACGGAAGGGCACATGATGCCATATCACCAACTTTTTAAAACGCTTAGATTTAAAATTCGAGTTTTGTCAGCGACTGTTAAAAAATATTGCAATAAGTTATATTTTGCGTTCTGATTTTTGCCTGACTACCGTTGGCATAAAACTTTTGACGCATATACTCGTTTTATGACGTCACAAGCAAGCCAAATAACAAACGTGGGATTGAAAATAATAAGTTTTTTTTGTCATTCTGTTTGGTCTTTACTACATTGTTTTGTTCGTATTTGTTTATCTGTTGTTGCGAGCTGACAGTCTTGATGTAACAAAATTTGTATGTAAGTGTGTAAAATGTGCTAATTTGTCTTTTTTTATTTAGGAGCGAAAGGTATACGGTTGCAATGCGACGAGTGTGTCAAGCTTCAATCACGAACAATAAACTCTCGTATAATACACAAGATTCCGAAAAATCTGAACAGTTTTTTTAACAACAGTACCAGTTAATATTTGAATGGATACAAAGGCAATCAACCCAGTACAAAATCCAAGTATACAACAAAAACCGGAAAGAGAACATTAATTACTTCGACAAGATCATCAATACGATAATACAGAATCACAACACAATGTCGCCCCCGTCATCAACAGGGGACTCCTTGTCACTGCCATTGAAAATTGCAAGTGCAGGACTTGCAGGTTGCACAGCTGACCTGATGACATTTCCACTAGATACAGTCAAGGTCTGGCTCATGGTAAGTCAAAATTGACCAACTTCTATACTTGTTTATACTAATTTCAGATGGCGATTTGGCGTTCTTTTTTAGGTTTATACGACGAACTGCAGTCACTGGCTTGTTTTTTTAACCAACCTTTTTAAGTCCGTACTAGCAGTTATTAAATTGTTTCGTTTTTTTTCAAGGTAAGTGGAGAGAGCAAACCAGGAGTCTCCAGTAATTCTGTGACATCAGCATCCGCCAAATTCGCACCAGTTGAGAACGCCAAAATCTCGTCCACTGGCTTGTACAAACGACAGACAGTTTTACCTTCTAACTTAACTGCGATGCACACTTTGAAAGCAACACAACCAAAACAGTCTAGACCTGGTGTATTGAAGAAGAAACTGTTATCAAAGGATCGCTTTGCAGCACGCGACACCAAGTTTTCCAAAATCCTCCCTTCGCCAATGAAACCGTACGGCGCCTCGAGAACCAACTTCGTCGCTTCCACTTTCACCCCCAAACCTGAAAATGCAATCAGATCACGTGCCTCCGTCGGGCTGGTGGGCACGATAGTAAACGGAGTGAAACAAAACGGATTTTTCAGTTTGTACGGTGGGTTTGCAGCCGGTCTCCAACGACAGGTCGCTTTCTGTGCAGTCAGAATTGGTCTTTATGATTCAGTGAAGGGGGTTTACATGACTATTTTACCAAGTGAGTATTATATTGTTACCGTTTACATCCCATTTTCTTTTATACCAGCAAAATAGTTTAATTTTATAGCGACACACAACAGTTAGTCTTAAAATAAATCTAGAAATATTATGTAATATGTTCCCTAATGTGGCAAGTAATTCCTAACGGACTGTACTCTTATAAGACTTTGTTTTACAGCCTCGCCAAACAGCAAACAAGTACCTCAAAGAATTCTTGCCGGTGCCACAACTGCGATCATGGCAGCCGCACTCTTCCAGCCGACCGAAGTAGTCAAGATACGAATGCAAGCTCAGACCCGTCTTCCACCATCGCAACGAGTTTACTCGTCTTCCATACAGGCATATAGGTAAATATATGATTATTATTTAAAAACACCAAATGGATATATAAACATAGATACTTGAGCTGCTTGTACGAAGGCATATCCGCAAGTTCAGGTTTCCCCTGCACTAACGTATCAGCCTACTTCGAAATGCAGGCGAAGGACAAATTAGACGCTTATTCACCAGAATTGTATCATAAGTTCAAAGTATAAGACAACTTGTTAACAGGAGTATATTTCATCACGGAGGAATCCGTGAACTTTGGAGGGGACTTGGTGCAAATGCCACCCGTCTGTCTGTCGTCAATGTCAGCGAACTTGTTACCTACGACCTCGTAAAGGAGTTCATTCTTGATCATAAGATCTTGAACGATAATCCAATCTGTCACTTTACATCTGCTTTTATATCGGGTAGGTCAATCCAGTATCATAATATTTTATGTCGAGATAAAAACAATAACTAAAAGTGCAGTAAACTTACAGCGATTTTAGAATTCATAAAAAAACTTATGTGCTTTGATAAATATATAAATAAATGGGGACGAATTGACATAGGATTTGATTTAGATTGGTCAGATAATAGTGATTTAGATTATTGGTCAGATAAGCTGTAGAAAATCCTAACATACTCGATGGGTATTGTAATTTCGATTTTTTCCATCCATGTAACAAAGGTAATCTCTGATTAATAATAAATAACGTACCTTCGCTCATTGCATTTTAATTGCTTTTGCCATCAAATAATACCCACGTCATTCTGACTAATAAACGTTATGTTGCGTAACGCTGTTAAGATACATGGTTTGTTTGTTATCATGATTTGTTTTCACAATAACTTTATGTTTTGATTTGTATTTACAGTGACTTGTCCAAACATAAACATCGCGACTGAGATAACATATACAACTACGTTAAAAATAAAACTTTTGTCTTGTTTTCGTAAAAGAAAATGTTTTCGTTAAGGTCATTTTCAGTAATGTAGTTCGACCGAGTAACTTAATTGTCGTCGCTTTTATACGATAGGCTATTGGTTCGAAATTGGTTTCTAGTTTTCGGTTGTTTTCTTAGGCATGGCATTTAGCGCATAAACCCAGTGATTTAATCGTTTATAAAATCGGTTGTAAAAGATCGGCTTATTATTATAAAGCAACAGCTTCGATAACCCTAATGTGCTCACGAATAATTTATTGATTGCCCGTTTAATAACGCCCTTTGCGTTTTCTTGTTTACAGAATAAAACCTATACTATCCTTAATACTAACCGGCATGTTGCTAGTTTAAATAGCCTTTTGACAAGAATTCACGGATCTTTATTCATCCCGTAATTTATACATCAGGTTTTGTAACAACATTGGTGGCATCCCCTGTTGATGTAGTGAAGACAAGATATATGAACTCTCCTATCGGCACGTACAAAAACCCGTTACACTGTGCAAAATCTATGCTCTTGTCTGAAGGCTTCAAGTCTTTTTATAAAGGGTATGTGGCACATTTTACCTAAAATAGCTGAACATTAACGGTTAATTATTAGGAAAACCTACCTTTTGTAATGTGTATTGCTTTGCAACAAAGCGTATCAAACTTGCGCTGATTTTGTTTTCTTTTATTTCAACTATACGAGTTGGATGGGCAAATCCATGTTAACAACGCTTAACTCTATAGATTCGTACCTTCATATCTCCGTCTCGGTTCATGGAATATAGTTATGTTCGTGTCCTATGAAGAGTACAAAGTCCTTGCACATTCGTACAACTCCGGAAGTCGAACCCGGGAGGTAAAACATGCATCGATCACCTCTTAGACTGGCAGCTGATTGGAATGACACACACACACACACGAACCATCTGTATATAGCGGTGTATATATTACCACGTTTCGGTGGTATTGGATAGGTAAATGCACATACACAAACCGGCACTCTAAAAAGGGTTGTTCCGAAATAGTTTCATATGATGTGTTATTTCTGATAACTTAAAACATATTGCATATACTTTGAACACAAGCATGGTATATTTAAAACAGCATTTCCACAATCAAACATCGGGTTGTTTTAATCAACTTAAAATACTGGTGAACTTTGTAATCATGAATACTTTGTTGTGTGCATATTGTGCACTTTTTATTTCTCTTTGTTTAAGAGATTGAATTGATTTTTGTTGTGTGCATACTGCACTTATATTTCTCTGTATACGAGATTCGTTTTACCGATTTTAACGTGCTCTTCCTCTGCACTTAACCTATTTAGATCAGATTCTGGTAATTTCTGCTAAACCCGTGATAAGGTCCTTTATTTTGACGGCTGCAGTGATCGATATCGGTAGACTTGATTTGCAATGATTTTACTACATTACTTTTCCTTACACAAAACGCAAATGTACATTAAAGTGTTGGGTAAATGTTGAAAATAAATGCGTATATCATTTTGTTTTCAGCGGCATTTAAAATTGGGATATGCTATCCTTGAGAAAAAACACTGTTTCTGTCGCACGAACAGTTCAACACACTTCGAAATAACGGCTGTCAGTGTGTATTCGTGTGGCAATTTTAAGTGTTCTTGTAATTTTAAACAAACCATTGCAATGATACTGGATCGGTGCACCGCCAGAGATAGTTAATGATACCAAGATAGGAGATGGATTGCGTCTTTCGGAAACTTTGATTTGTCGGTGCTCTTGCAGTGTGTTGTATTGTTAAGATCACATCCGGAACATCTTAAGAAGCATAACTGTTTCCTCTACCATAAGAGACATTAAATAAAATAAACATTTTGGACGTAGGATAGGATAGGATATATTTAAGTTTATCCCAGTGAAGGGGAAAACGAAGGGGGTTATCTCACGGGCAATCGACAAATCACCTCGCGCCCACCGTCGGGTTCCCGTAGCTATTTTAGTGTGTTGTGTATGATAGACACGTTCCTTCAATTTGGAAGAACCCATTAATACGATAGACAATGTCCCTGAATTGTTTTGTCCAAGGACACAACCGACTAGCTAGCGACCAGTTTCTCACCCGCAACCTTTCGAAATGCGACACACTTAACCGCCAGACTGACCGGCCGGACATAAGGAAAAACACATGTTGTGGGAGGTTCACCTGAAAATTAAACCAAAATGTCCTAAAATTTAAGAACTTAATATTTTCTAATGCAAAGGTATGTTTATTTTGGCACTTTTTAAAATATATATCATATAGCTTTCCAAAGAAACCAAACTTTAGACGTTTCGACAACATTGTTTTAGAGATTTTTTATTTTAAAAGACCAAATTTCGTTATCTCGTTTTAAATGGTTAAAATTCGGCATTGTAATTTCTGACGATCCATTAGGTAAGCTAACGATTGTGGAATGAATAACTTGTTGGTGACACAAACACCCAAAAGATTTTAACTCCCATCACAGACTTGAAACGCAACAAGAGATCCAGGTTCTGCTTCTGTAACAAACCGACAAAATTAACCTTGCAATCCGATAAGTTTCCAACAGTTCCAATAGGTGTTTTCAGAGGTTAACCTATATCGAATTTAGGTTATACAGTTTATCGTAGAATAACTTGTTGGGAATACGTATGTTTAAGGAATTATCACGGTTGGCTTCATATAATTCGTGTCACCAATTCAATGTTAACTGCGAATCATATGCTTACAATTTGTGCACAACCTGTAGTAGAATCCGCTGTGTTGAACGCAAGTGGCTGGCCTAAATTCCACACTCGCCCGGAGCAATGATTATAAAAAGATAATCATTGCCCGGAGTAACACATAAATTGTTATATACCTATAATGTATAGTTATTTGTTCCTACTACTTTTAGTATCAATCAGTTGATTTGGAGTATAATTGCACTTTTAAAATAAAATCTTCAGTAGTTCGATCTTCATATATCTTCATAGTAACTGTGGCTTTGTTTTCGCGGTTCTAAATCCAAACCCTTACTATCGTTTTATCAACGGTGATAATGTAGATGCATATTAAAAAGTGTACGGGCGTCGGTGCAAGCGGCAACCAACATCCACTATGTTGTAAAAATTGTGCTTCCGGAATCTATTGATTGCGATTCCACACATACCGAACTAGTTAAAGCCCAATACATGCGCCAGTCACGACGGAAGCCCTTTTAGTTTACAAAAATGGATGTTTGTATTTGAATTAAAAAAATAATTTAGAGTTTGTGGTAAGTTAACCCAATTATGAAAATTTCCTGGATTTTTTAAATTAGTCAAGTTCACTTAATAGTCGTACTTTAAGTACTTTAGTAAAGTAGTCTAATTTTATGATTTTTGTAAGTTTGATGTTTTGCGCCTCTGTACCATTAGACTATACTCAGGACATAAAAGCTTTATAAGTGCTCTTCAGCAATAATTATCAAACGTGTTTGCGCGGTATATGTTTTATAGTTACTATTGGGTGTTCATCGATTTTCATATGATGCCTACTAATAGATAATTTATTATGGCAGAATTCTTTGGAACGTTACAAATAGGAAAATTAAGAAGACGAAAATCTTCAATCAATGAGGAAACGATTAGAAGATTGGCTACACCCAAAGTGCGTGAAAACTTGCAACATAATGTAAAATACGTCGAAAATCTGAAACGAGAAAAGAAACCATTGGCTTCAAGGCCATTCACCGCCCCCATACAATGGAATACCTCTAAGAAACACAGTCTTTCAAATGAAAAACGCTCCGTGTCAGCATATTACGAGCCTCACGTTATCAGAAGACAGCGTGAAACATCTATTGTAAGGTCAGATGCACAATCAGATAAAGAATGTCTTCAAGTTCAAGGATTGGCAAGATTGAAAAGACTGCAACTTTTGTATGATTCCGGTTTGGTGGATAAAGACGTAGCGACAGATATTCAAGAAATCATAGAACTTGATCATTGTTTGGACGCGCGATCTGAAACATCGGAAAATGTCGCTTTTAAAGACGATATAACACAAGAAACAAGCGAAGGTAAGTTCTACTATATTAAAAATTATCAAAAATGTTAATGTATTATTTCAATTTCCGGGGACTAAAAGTTTTTTATAGTAATATTTTGTTTCTATGTTTGGTGCCATGGTTACTTCGCCAGCTGGATACAGAAAATCTAAAATAGTAAGACTTGTAAACTCCATTTTGCAACTTAAATCACAAGACAAAATAGTTTAGCAATTTTATGGTCTTTTTAACGTTAGAAAACTATTTACAAAACTGTTAGTAATCAATTGTGTGTTTAAGCTCGCCGACTGTTGTAACCTGTGTCGGTATTTTAAACGTTGTTTGTACAATGTATGACGATGAAGAGGGCGATGACGGACCAAAGAGTTCGTTTACGACTTATCTAGCTGAAGGTGACAAACTGTACAATGCAGGCGAATATCAGAAAGCTTTGGAAAGCTATACAACCGTGAGTTTATACAATCTAGACCGTGTTATATCTTACCGTACAGTACAGTACATTGTGTTTTAAGCTTGGGCAAGACTCAAGAGCGATCCCTGCCTGAATCCTGAATCTAGTGGTTTAGTGGGTTGAACAAAAACTAAAGCAATGTCTCTATTGTATTTAACATGTTGCAATAACCTTAAAACTAAGCAATGGTACAAGGTAATTTGATGGATGTTTAAAATAAGATACAGGCTATTCATATTTTGTGAATAGATTAACACAAGGGGCATTATCACACAGTCATTTTTCTCGCAAATGCATATGTGAGCATTCCCACACGGGTAACTTCAGCTACATCGCGCCTACCGTCTGGTTACCAATGCTATTGCAGTGCATATAATGTACAGTATGTAGCTGTTTGTTACAATAGTATAAAGCATTTTCGGTTTAGATTCCAGGCCTGTTGCTTATAAACCATTCATAATTCACACAACTTGTACTACAGGCATTGGAACTGGAGCCTCAGAGTCAAACTGGGTTGGTAGCTCGATCAAAATGTCATTTGCAAATTGGCAATGCTCAAGAGGCTCTTATGGATGCAGAAGCTGCACTTGTTACTAAAGACGATGCCGAAAAGAAACAGTACCACAAGGTGGAAATAAAATGTGATTTTTTAATATTAAGATAGAAAAGTCTTTTATAGACACTGGTTGAAGGTACAAACCTGTAACTCAATCAACTTGTTTACAGTAGACAATCACAAATTGACCTGGTAACTCATTAGGGACCCTTGGTTTGAAACCAGGCATAGTAAAAAATGTGTTAAGGCATTAATATTTTTACTCTTTCAGGGTTTATACCAAAAAGCTGAAGCATTGTACCAGATGGGTGATTTTGAATACGCGTTGGTGTTTTACCACCGAGGACACAAGCTCCGGCCGGAACTACAAGAGTTTCGACTTGGCATTCAAAAAGCTCAAGAGGCCATAAATAATTGTGTTGGAAGTAGGTTTAACTGATTTTGATTTTTGTTTTATGTGATCTATCCAAATTCGTGGATGTGGCAACAAAATTAGCGACCTTACAACTTTTTACAAATTCTAGTATATTATTATCCAGACAAGTATCATAAAAATAAATTCACATTGGACATTTCATGCGTTGCTAGATCCTTCATCTGTAAAACTAGAGAACAAAGGTGATTTGTCGTTTTTCAACAAAATGGACGAAGGGAAGGGAAAGACAAAGCAGAGAGGACAGTACAGGTTTGAAATATTTGTATATTGATAGAGCAGGATAGGATATTCATGTTTATCTTCTTGAATGGGAATACCAAAAGGGTTACCACACAAGCCATCGTCAAATTACATCATGCCCACCGTTATTACTATTCTGGAGCTATTGCATTACCATTACAAGAAGCTACTGCAGTGTCTTGTGGAATATTGAGATGTTCCGTCAATTTCGTAGGACCTGTCAATCCACTGGATTCATGCAATGTTTGCCTTGTCCAAGGACACAACCGACTAGCTGCCGACCAGTTTTGAACCTGTAACAAACCTAATTGGTTGAACTTTTGGCCAGTTACTGTGGTATGCTATTTAAGCAGAAGCAGTTAGTAAGTCTCTTGGAAGATTTATGTCAATGCCATATTTGATCCCCACTGAACTGTGGTTGTTCTCACTGGCTAGTTGTCTAAGTCTCTATGATTTATATTTTTAAAATCCTCATCTCATGTTATCCTGTGGAAAAAAATTGCAATGACCTTATTCCAGTGATTGTTTAATCTTCACCCATCTAAATACTTAGGCCACCTCCGAAACCTGCTGCAGCGAAGACCAACAGAACACAAGGAAGAAAAAGTGGAACAAGTAGCAGGACAGCCAAGGCTTTGCTTGGGGAACTTTACGCTGATAAAGAATACTTGGAGAAACTGCTCAAAGACGATGGTAAACTTAAGATATTTTTGGTTATATTATACATAAGCAATATTGTGTCCATTCAGACCTGGTGAAGGGAAGCTCAGGAGGAATGAGTATATACGATCTCGTCACTTCCGGTATCAACTACCTTGATACTAGGTAAGGATGCATAAAGTTATGCTCAATTAGCAGTGAATTTAAACTTTTTCTGTGCTCTACTTTTAGTTTTTGATTTACAATTTTTATTTTATATATTTAAAACTTTAAATGACAACTTAACTCTATTTTCCAAACTATTATCCCCATTAAAACAAAGGGGGTTAACACACGGACAATCATCAGATCACCTCAGGCCCCCGTCGGTTTACCGGAGCTATTGCAGTATGTTGTATACGATGTTTATGATCCGATAAGTGCCTTGCACAAGGACAAAACCGACTAGCTAGCTACCAGTTTCGTACCTGCAACCCTTCGGCTAAAATGTGACACACTTAACCATCAGACTAACCCGTTGGAAGTTTCTTTAAACCAGTGAGTTATTGGCTTAATAAAACTAAAAACAGTGCTTTTAGGATATAAAACAAACTGCATTTGCTTTTGCCGAAAGCTGTTATTCTGACAAGTCATTTTTTTGCATCAAGCTATGTTAACATTAATGATAAAAATCTTTTCACTTAGGACTGAGTTCTGGCGACAGCAGAAGCCGATGTATGCTCGCAAACGTGACCGGATGCTCATGCAACAAAAGTGGTCAAACAGGAAAACTGACCGCATCTCAGACCCAACCACTTTTATCCTAAAAAACCTCGAGGAAATTGATACATGTAAGAAACAGATTATTTTTCTTATAGCCAGACAGCTGAAGCATTTGGGTTAATAAGCTCAAGAATTTTTCAAATTCAGTCATTTTAATGTACATAGATCATTATTAATATTCTACATTTAGACTTGGCTGATGGAAAAGGAGCTGACAGTCTCTCACTGGCTGTATCCACTTTACGTATGGTGAACCGACTGGGTGACCATGAGATACCAAACAAACCCGACGTAGTGGCGAACTTACATAGTTGCATTGGAAATGCACATTTGGAACTGGGGCAGACAGATGAAGCGTTGGACCATCACCAAAAGGATCTAGAGATTTCGGAAAAACAGTAAGTAAAACATAAAAAAAATGTAAATAAACCAATGAACATTAAAAACTTGTACCAAAAAACGCCATCTAAGAAATTTTCAAATTAAGTACAAGTTAGTGTTACTAAACAAACATATCAAATAAACTAAATGATTTTTAGTATCAGCATCCAACTGTTTCCAGCAGATTCTACCTTCCCGTATTTGATAGAAACAACCACCATAAATAGCAACAACCTAACTGTGTAATGTTAGCTTTTAAAAAAAATATTGCCGGCCCGTTGGTCTAACGGTTAAGTGCGTCGCCTTTCAAGCGAAAGGTTGAAGGTGCGAAACTGGTCGCTAGCTAGTCGGTTGTGTCCTTGGGCAAGGCACTTTACGGACATTGCCTGAACCCAGTGGATTAATGGGTTCTACCAAATTGAAGGAACAGGTCTATCATATACAACACACTGCAATAACTCCGGTAACCCGACGGTGGGCGCAAGGTGATCTGATGATTGCCCGTGTGTTAACTCCCTTGGTTTTCCCATTCACGGGGATAAAGATGAATAACCTATCCTATCCTATCCTATCAAGTACACTGCAATTGCTTTGAAAATCAGACTGGAACCACTGACGATTAGCCGTGTTTTAAGATTGTTCCAAATGTGAGAATATTCGAATTGTGATCCTATCCTATGTCATTTTAAACTTTATCTACAGCAATTTCCAAGATGCTAGATCTCGTGCACTTGATAACCTGGGCAGAGTTTATGCACGAGTTGGAAAGTTCCAGAAAGCCATAGACTGGTAACTTTTTGTATTCTTTAGTTTGTCCGATTTTAGACCTTTTAATCGTAGGATTTATAACTTGGTGTTTTATATATTTGTAAATGTAGTAGTACCTACCTTAGTTGGTCATCAACCTATGGTGTGTTGTAATTTACAATTCTATACATTATTTATCAACTCTTGTTGACTTCATTGATCAAGATAAATTTACGCATGTTAATTTATCAATAGTCAAATTACTACTTCTTAAATGATTAACTTACAAAACTGATTATTTATTATATTATCAACAAACAAAGTCTCACTTTAGTCAAATAACAACATTTTTGCCATTGTCCAAACACATATTGCAACCGGCAGTTGGCAAGAAAAGCTTCCACTGAGCAAATCAGCTGTCGAGCGAACGTGGTTGTTCCATGAGATAGGCAGATGTCACTTGGAACTTGGCGAAAGCGAAAAAGCGAGAGATTTTGGTCAAAAATCGTTAAAAGAAGCGAAGGATGCTGAAGATGATGTGTGGCAACTAAATGCTGGAGTGCTGACAGCTCAGGCTGAAGGTGGACGATCGGCTTTTTACTCATTTTAGCGTAGTTTTTAACAACATGCTGAATGATGTTACGTACATTGCTGTGCCCAAAGCACACATTGCTAACAAATGGATTGTTCTAAACACTTAACCTAGCGGTTAAATTCTTTAAAACTTGACCACCTTCCCCGACATATTTTTTCAATATTAAAATATTCTCGTTTGTTTTCAGTGAAACTTGGTCAGTATGATACTGCGTTAGAATCGTTCCAGCAAGCGTTGGAGACAGCCAAACTACAAGGAGATGATGGGGCAGAGGGAGCCATCACCAAAGCGATCGAAGATGTCAAGAACAAGTAAGTTTGGTGGTTGGAATTTTGTAATTAATTTGTGTACCTCAATTTGATGATCAGAAAATGGAAATCTACTTTGTGGGTATATACCTACTCGTTTTTAGTTGTTGTTAAAATATCCAAGCTGTTCGGTTGTGTCGCCAAATTTTTAACGTGACCAGAACATATACCGACTTCAACACAAAAACTGTCCTAATGAGGAGCCCATCATGGTTTACTGAACATTCAACACAATAAAATGGCTCTGCAAATGTGACTATGTGCGCAAGGTATTCCGACAATCACTCATGTCACAGTACAACGCCATTCGCGTCTCCACACCAATTCTTAAACACGATTTCTATATAAATGACATCACAATATTCAAATCTCTAGGATAGAGAAACAGAAGGAAAGCGAGGAGACGACTGAACCGGAGCAAACGCAGGAGGAACCAGAAGAAACCACGGCAGAAGAGGTGACACTGATAACCTGAACGTTGACACAGTTTCCCTTTAATTTAATTTTTATTGTGTGCTTTAACAGAAGTAGTTCGAACCCAGTTAGTTAATTAATTAGTTGAACAAATTATGACGCAATATCTGACGAATACCCCATGTATCAACTACCTCCGTTTTTTCCCACCTAAAAGGGTTATTCATGTTTAGCCCTGTGAATGAAAAAAACGCAATGGGCAATCGTCGGATTCCCTCACACTCATCGTGGGGTTAACGAAGCTATTGCAGTGTGTGGTGTATAATTAAGACATTTCTTTAATTGTGTAGAACCCATTTTTTCTACTATGTTCAGGCGATCACCGCTCAGTGCCTTTCATAAGGATACAACCCACTAGACCAGTTTCGAACCTGCAACCCTTCGACTAAAAGTCGACGCACTGACCTACCATTATATTCGGCCGGGACACCATGGAAATTCTATCCATGGTGTCGACTTAACCTAAATTCTCCGAAAACCACAATATTGTTTTTGTTGCAGAATGAGTGAACGATCCGCAGTTTGCCGTCCCTGCTATTCCCGTATTATCTATTCAAATGTATTGGTTTTGTCTTTCCTTGTGCGCACGTTTTAATAATATCACCACTGTATATTTCCTTTGGGTTGGCGTTTTTAGGATTGGAATATGAGACATACGAGGAAATTGTCGCAGTCAAAATTATAAGTTGGGATAAGATTTTTATATTGATTTCCGGGAATGGAAAACTTATGAGGAGTTATAACAAGTGCCACTTATGTTGCCACCAAATCTATTGTAGTGTGTCGTATATGACAATGCCATAGGTTTAGTTTTAGTACAACACAATTAAATTCTGAGTTAAAGCAACGCCCGTTTAACCAGCGATTTGAATCTACAAGAAACGCGGTAGTTTGCGCGGTAGTTTGATGATCGAATCAAACATACGCCTGGATTATTAAGCTTAACCATAGTACAACTTTTAAAATAGCATTGTTCAGCTGTCGCCGGGTTTAATTACAGCGACGTTTAAGTACACAGATAGATGTAGTAAGAAAATGGTTTTATTAAAGAACAATTCGAAATCAGGGTGTCCTATACAAACTAGATGTAGTAAATGACTGGCACATGACTTGTTAACGTGTAAATTTCTTGTTAATGTGTTAGGGTATAAGTCTTTTCAGTAGTACAATACACTGACACAAACGATTTCTTGTCTACTTACATATATTAACAAGGGTCAATGCAGAAATAACCTAATATTTCATCACGGATAATTTCAATTGGTCCTGAATTGTCGCTTGTGACGAATAGGCGCTGCTCAGCGCCAGCAATAGACAACATTTGATTCAAGTCCATAAAGAACCCTGCTCTATTATGAAACAACACGTAGGTCTGAAATAGTATTAATGCGCTGTAAATAGTGTTAATTTAAATATGCAGTATAGCCACAAGGAAATGTACACTGTAGTTAGTAATGTGCTTAAGAACTTTTTATGCTTTGCTTAGGGCGGTATAGATCTACAAAGTAAACATATTTCCTATCAAACTCCCAGTAATATACAAGCTCATTTGTGTCCTCGCTTGTGTGACAATTGCAGTTATTATACAATCATAAGGTTAACACCATAAAATATAGGTGGGTATGTAGGCGTATCCTGGATGTGTGCGAAATTCATTAATAACCATCATAGAAGTCAATCATCAGGATGTACCACAAACGTGATTTACTATCAATTAATTTGATGATTGTAAATTGAGAGATGCCTAATACACGAAAGTAGTCTTATAGGCCTATGTGACTTAGCGACTTGATTTACCATAACATTATCATTCCTCAGTGCTTCTGCCGGTCCTGTGACGTCATCAGAAGAGTTAGCGTCGGTTAAAACGATGACCAATTTCCGTGTGTCAGCATCCCTTGCTCCTGCTTCCTCCCGAAGCAAGTGTGTACGGGCGTAAGTTAATGCAGCTCCAATGTTCACTTGTCCGTCAGCTGAAATAAGTTGACTTCGTAAGAAAAAAAGAAAGCTGAAAGTTCGTTGTGAGCATATCACAATAACAACATCAAGTCTCTATATCTATTATTGACACACTGTGTTAGATCTTACTATCTAACTTGCGTATTATTATAATTGTTGTTTAGAAAGTAGTCCTTTAAACCAGCTTCGTTATAAACGTGTCACTTCATTAAAGAAAGTTGCTTGCAATACAATTTAATGAGCTTAACAAACGCAAAAGCAATGTCTTTAAAGTATACAACGCTGTAATAACACCAGATTGTGTTTATATAAGATTCTGACAAATGCTCGTGCTTTAAACGCCTTCTGCATTTCCGAACCCACGATAGTTTCATACTTCTCTGAACCCACGACCGTTTTATTTTTTTTGATTCGGCTTACATTTATTTTATATAAAGTTAGACATTTACTAAAAATTTTAACATATACATTTTTACAATGTTTCTAGAAATCTCCACCTGTATTTGGGGGTTCTGAGCTACCAAAATTCCGGTAAATCAAGGTATTGAGGGTTGTCCGATTGTCCCCATAATCTGCAAACTTGATAATAGTGTTTTCGTGGATGTCGCCACTGAAGTAAAGCGAAGAGAATCGAAATCCATCCGCAGCAAGGGTGACTTCCCTGAAAAATAAAATAAAATTAAAGTTGGCATATGTGGTGGGCTTGGGAAAAGTCAAATTTTACCTAAATTAAAAAAAATTGGAACCTGAAATTTTGTTTAAAAATAAAACATAACTAAAATTAAATCAGGTCATTTTCGTAAAAATTCAGCTACAAATTCTAGCGGAACGAACGCCTATTTGTAAATATTTACGCCTTGCCTGCAATGGTACAGTCTAATTTTACAATATATAATGCACACGCATCAATATTAACAAATGGCGCCCAATTAAATCTAAGGTGGCAAAATCTGGGTTGATATTTCTTCGAGCACATTCAGAAACTACTGCAATGGTGCTGATGACCCGAATATAGCGCACACGGATAGGATATTCATTTTTATTCCGGTAAATGGGAAAACCAAGGGGTTAACACATAATCGTCAGATCACCTCGTTCCCATCTTCGGGTTACCGGAGCTATTTCAGTGTGTTGTATATGATAGACACGTTCCGTTAATTTGGTAGAACCCACTAATCTGCTGGGTTCAGGTAATGTCCGTAAAGTGCCTTGCCCAAAGACACAACCAACTATCTAGCGACCAGTTTCGCATCTGCAACCTTTCGATTGAAAGGCGACGCACTTAACCACCAGACTACCGGCCGGACGAGATTATATGACTATCGTTAGTGATGTCAGAATAAGATATTCACGTTTTATCTTCGTGGTTGAGAAAACCCAAGGGATGTTAACACACGCACAATATCCCCCATTGACCAAGCGATTAGAAGCAGACTCTAATTAAACACACAAAATAAACAGATATTTAATTAACTCACATATTGAACGAGGTGATAAATTCTAACATTAAGAACCAGTTAAAAGAGTTCGAGGCGTGGTAAATAAAAACTGCATCTTTCACCAGATATGGGGGACACGACCCTGTAAATTATATTTCGATGGGTTTAAGGCATCGGCTGTAGCATAGACCTGGGGAAATTGAATTTTTATTTGGCTACTGACTAAATAAGGCCCACAGCATGATCTGCCCTGTGGCTTAGATATGACAAGCACCAAATTTACAGTATGGATTTCAATTTGTCGCCGCCAACTTTAAACGGATTTTAATGGATCATTTAAGCTAGGAGCAATGGTAAGGTCTACAGCACTGCAGGCACATGGTTTTATGACGATTGTGGTGTTAAATGTCTATAGCTTTTTTCGTGTACAGATTTCGGTAATTTTTGTAGCAACATGTGCAGTTCTAGTTCCGATGACTAACAACACGCCATAGCTACGACACAAATTGGGCCATTTGCTCGGCCATGCATCCGAAGCTGACATAATACAATCTACACACTTACTCGCACAACAAGGTGCTGGTTGATTCCAGGTTCCATTGCTTAAACAAATGTTAACCTCGTTCCCATGAGGGTGAACAGTGAAAGCCGGGTCCGTGCATTCGAACTGGCATACTGAATCAACCCGATTTGAATCACTGCACGCGATGTCTACGCGTAGTGGCGGGATTTGAATCGAACAGTTGTTTAGTGTCGTAGTTGGTTCTATACAAATGAAACAAACGCCTAGTTATCAACAACGCATGTCCTTGCAGTCCATCGGGTATAGTAAAAGGGTAAAGTAAATTGACGTCGCACAACTAGAGATATTTACCCGTGTCTTGACTTTTCCTATGACCGAAAATAAAACTAAATTCTTAAGAATAATTTAATATATATACTACAGATTTTATAAATCAAACATATCGGACATCGTAATTTAGGTTGGCCTTGTTAACTTTAAGTACGCGGTATATGATACTTATTGCAGTAATATCTGCAGCACATACCCAAACATGTCATGTTCCCGATGTTGCAAGTGTCTCCTTTACAGCAACACGTGCAAACGGAAACCGGTTGGTCCGTATTACACTGAGTGGATGCCCCGGAAGGTCTCGGATTCTGTTGGAACGAGAGGTTCATTTTTAAATGAGGTTGATTAAAACGTTTGTTTGTACCACAGTTGTTTTTACTGACACAGAAAAGGCCGCAAATGTAAATTAAAAGTAAATAATACATATAAAGTCTACAGTAAAATAAGGATAGCACTTTTACAGAAAATAGCGCCTTTGTATAACTGTATCTTGCGGTTTGATTTTTAGTTGATGACTGCACTTATACCACACCACGTTCCCACATATTCAAGTCACCTGTATTTGGTTGTTTATACACGCTTTTGTTTGTTTGCATCCTTTGAACACCCGGTATTGCGGTGATGACGTGTAGCCCTTCCTTCTCACGACGCTTTCGCAGGATTTCTGCATAAAAAAGTTAGTTTGGTGCAACTGTACGTCGCAGACTAGGGTAGCCTATCTGGGTATATAGAATATTCTTGTTTCATTCCCTTGCATGGAAAGTATTTGTTGTTATTACGGGCACTCGTCAGATTACCGTAGCTATTGCAATGTATTGTATGTGATTAAGACCTTTTTTCCTTTTTTTAATTTCCTTGGTTCAGGCGCTATTTGCGAAGAGCTTTGCCCAAGGATACACCTGTACAGCGGTTACCTTTTGCTCATATGCATGATAGCATCTCCATTGTGGACAACATGTGACGGACTAAATATCGGTAAACTTTTAATAAAATTGATAAATCGGTGATGGTTATCATATAATCTGATCGAAAACCTCTAACGTCTGTGTTTATGATCTAGACAGGCTAAGCAAAGAAGATGGATGACCGAGAGAGCTTCTTGTAACAGGTTAAGCAACATTACAAAACTGGCATTTGGTTCGAATTGCAAATTACCATCACGTATCACAAAACCGCGTTTTGCAATTTTATTATTTTTGTCCATTTCCTTATGTTTATAGTTTTTTATATTTATCTGAACTAAATTTTTGTTTTATATGAAGTAATTTTAAAATAAACATAATTAATATTCGGATAAACCTAGACCCATATAATTTCTACAGTAGTAGAATTAGTTTGTAAAAAAGTGATATATTCCGGTGAATAAGAACATCGGTATTAATCTAAATTTGCGCTGTCTCGTTTACGGAGGTGCAGAGGTTTCACAGTGTGTTTATATTATATGATTGCTTAGCAGGTTCAATTTTAAACTGTCTTCATCAGATAACAAACAGTCGAAGACACTTTCGTTTCGCATTTTATGCCTTGCCCAGAGGCTTTTCGCTTAACAAGCTCGGGATATCGAACCAACTAACTTCCGGTCGCAGTTTGAGAGTTTACAAAGAATACACATTTAACGCGCACTTCCATTTTGTTGTTAAATGTAATAATCAATGCTGTATAAATTATTTCGTATTCGCGTCCTACCTCATTCCGCAAACACAATTTTAATTCACCAGTTCTATCGCATTCCTCGATACTGTCAGCTTCGCACGTCAAGCACAGCAAACCTGCAAAAATAATTTAATTCTTTACATATATTCTTTTTTAAACAAAATTTGTAGTAAATCAGAAACGCAAACCCTGAACGACTACTTACCATGTACTCTTTGAAAATAACCAGAAAATGCAAGAAACATGAGAAATATCGACAAATGCGCCATCCGAAAATATTTCATGCGGGTGATAGTAGTATAGCTGATGTAAATCCAACTGCACCTTATCGGCCCGCAGAAGTCATCTAACTATTAAAGAAATTGACCGGAACATACAGGCCACTTATATTTACCTGTCATTTGCCCAAAGGGGACACTTTTTAGCTCAAGTTAAACATTTATCCGATATCCCCTTTACCAAAGATTTTTTGCTTGGTCGTTCACGGAACTGTAATTTCAGATTAAAAATAAACATTTTCAGCGATTCTCAAAGATGGTTGAATGCAACGCAACGGGTTCTGTCTAAACCCAGTAGAATAAAATATCTTTAGCACAAACGGCGATATACCGTGTCTAAACATTGTAATATCCTATATACAACATTTTGTAAATAAACATTTGAAGGAATTTTATTATATCGAAGGTATGAATTGGCGATACATGAGTTTCCTATCCGAATTTAAGTAAATGTGCCTTAAATATTTGAAAAATCGATAAACGTGTACTAAAACCCTGTTGGTCGAACCGGAATTAATTTTTAAGAACTAAAATTTAAGCATAAACAATTTTAACAAAATCATATTTATTTTCAAAACAAAATCGGCGTGATAATAATGTATTAAAATTACAGTTTTCATAAAAACTTCTGCATTAATTTGTGCATATGAATTATAAAAATAATTTCGCATAACTTTAATTATAGCAAAGTGCGGTATAAACCCGCATTCAAGTTGAATTAGAACTCAATTAAAATGTAACACATTGGGCAACTCGACTGTGGGCATCGGGCACAGTAATATCTATGTATCCGTGACAGTAATATCTAGTAACACACACAAAATAAACAAATATGGTGAAACTATAATGGTGATGGCGACATGACACACGAAAAATTACAGTTTTTTTGATTGCATATATGAATAAATTCAAATTAAGAAAACGAATAAAAAAATTAGTAGCGATGATTATTGTATGATCTTTGATGATGCTGTGCTGGTGCAGTGGAACCCTGTAATTAGACAGTAGTTTAATAATGTACAAACATTATAACTAACAAAAAGCGCAAAATGTCTTGATGGCAACGAATCTAATTGGGTACAAGTTTTACATTGTTTACTTGTGTACCAAACACCCGATTGCGATGGACAGCCTGATAACTTTGCTGGTCTATTACAATTTTCCATCTCCGGAGTAAATATGATATCCAATAATCAATTGTTTTTTTACCGAAGAATTACGGTAAATAAGACAACTTTAGGTTATTTTAAAATTAAGATCATGTTAAATCCAAAGCGTTTGCACTCTAAACTTTAAGAATTTTATTAAGAAATTTTTATTAAAAGTTGAGTTAATTTAAAGTTAAGTAGGACATAACATTCTAAGCTAAGATAAGTTAGTGGAACTAAATTGAGATATTGAAATGAAAATTGGAACTAAATGTGAATTTTAAATGCAAATTCAAAGATATATACTACAAAGGAACATTTTAAAGAATATTTTGGCATTATTAACACATGTTTTTAATTATTATATATGTATTACCTGATTATAGAATTGTGATGATGCACCACCACTTGAAGTGTAAGGAGGGCTGTCTGATGTTGGTGAACTCGGATACCTTGGAGGGGGTAATGTCGAGCGACCACCATTACCTAATAAGATAAAACAAATTTGTGATAAAATAATAAAAGGTGTATTTTAGTGGTTGAATAGCTCAGTGTGTTGCCTTTCAGCTAATGAGTTACAGATTTAAAACTGATTACTAGCTAGTGAATTGTGTCCTTGGAGAAGGCGTTTGACATCCCCAAAACTCATTGGATTAATGGTTTCTACTTAAATTAAAGGAAGTTCTCTATTATGGACAACACACTGCAATAGCTTCGGTAACTGTGTGCGCAAGCTATTTTATGATTGGTAGTGTAATAAAGCACCTTGCATATTCCAATTCACGGAGATAAACATGAATATCCTATTGCATGGCGTGATTTGTAGTTTAGAAACTTGTAAAAATCAACTGTCTAATATTTCATGTTTTGTGCAGTGGCATAGTTTTGCTGATGAGCAGCAGTAAGTTACCAGAGCTTGTAAGATTGTTTTATATTTTAAATACACATTGTTTTTATTTAACCGATTAATCCACTTCATTGAAGTAGTGTTCTCATTGCCTAGGGGATGTGAGGGTTCCAGTTATCTATGTTTTATCCACTGTGCTGGCACGCTTTAAGTTAGTGGGACAAACTGCTTCCATTACCACTTAGGTATTGGGCAGTTTTTTGCATACTGAGCAAAGCACTGAGTAAAAGGTTTAAGAGTAATAACAAAACATAACATCTACTACTGCAAAAAGCTTTGGCAACAGGATCATAAAGCCCATTTCTTTATGTCTACTATTATATGTATTTGTGGTGACAAGACATTTGTCCTGTTTGTTAGTTGAAGCTAGTCTGGCTTGTTAGCTGATATAGTAGTAATTATCAAGCGAAAAGTTGTGTGTTCCAGTCAGTAGATGTAGATTTTATCCCTGTGCAAGGCACTCAGCAGACAACTGCTGGAATCCTGTAAATATAATTGGTTGAACAAAAACTAAAATCAAATATCTTAATTGTATATAACACACTGCAGTAGATCCCTTCCGTAAGGTTAATTCCCAATTATGAGCATGAGTTTATCAGACAATTTGTTGTATAAAACTATTTGTTTTTGCACCTGATGCAGTGTTTCCTTTAAAGCCATCCACAAGTCGTTGTACAGTTTGCTTATCAATTGATAATATCCTTATGTGTTCCAATGTGCCGTCACGTTTCTGTTCCAGATCTCGAAGGCATGCTTTGAACTGTTCAACAAATACAGTGATGGGGACACCATAGATTCCTGCAAAGGGAAATAAACTAATTGTAAAAAAAACAAACTTTTATTTTTTCAGCACAAATATTGACATATTTTATAATGAGAATAACACCCAAAAGGGAAAATAACATTGGATATGTCACACCAAAAATGGAATGTCTACAATGGATCAGCCAAATCTATGTCACTTCACTTAGCATATTAGTTTAAGTTGATTCATTTCATCTGAAATTAAGCTTTTTGAATTTCATTGAAGCAAATTTGTTCACGAAGTTTTTAAAAAGTTGGACAAGATGATGCAAGTGCTGGTTAATTAACGTCACAATAATACCAACAGCTAAAAAGTGTGTGTAGCAATTTATTTAAAAAAAGTCCCCAATTCCCCACTGTCCATTCAGATTTTAGGTATCGCTACTGTCGGAAATGATCTTTAACATGATTGGAAACATTTGAATCAAAAAATCATTTAATATAATGCCCATTATTGGTGGTTAATGTTTAAGTGATTGTTTAATTCAGCGGTTCCCAAACTTTTGTTGTTGGCGGCGCCTTTTGTAAACTTATTAAACCTTGTGGCTCCCTTATAAAGCCAAAATTTTCAAATCGCAAGTATTGTATATTGCATATCCACTAGCACGCATTTGGATAACCATTCAAACTCTTTAAAACTATTCACTAAAGTGACGAACAGTCAATTAATGCAAAGCAGTTATTTGACAAACCATTATTCGAAAACAATGCAACGTAAGTCAGCAAATAGTGGCAGTTAACACGGAACAATGGATTTTTAACAAGTAAAACAATTACTTTATGGGGTTGCAAACCAGGCTTATACATCTCCAACTAACACATGTACTGTAATTTTTGTGAGGAAACAATATAATAAATGCAGCAACTTCCGCATGCTTTTGCGGCGCCCCTGGCAAAGTCTCGCGGCTCCCCAGGGCGCCGCGGCGCCCAGTTTGGGAACCGCTGGTTTAATTGTTATAATTTTGCAAAGTTTGATTGAGAACTATTACAGACAGCAGAAGTTAAAAGTCTTTAATAAAAAAAAACTTAAAGTTGTTAAGTAAACTTATCATAGGTGTTCTTAAAGAAAATGAAAAAAAATGAAGAATACCTGTACTAACTGGTGGTAGAGCCAGTGTTTTTGAATGAGTTTGATCTGCAAGTCTTAGCACCGATTTGATACCTTTAAACAGCAATGAACCACAATTATGTCCGTGTATGGTCCATTGTGGACCAACAAGATGTATGACACTGTATGAATTAAATAAGGTCAGGAAATCTATTTTTATCAGTATGAAAAAGGAATAAGGCTAACTGACCATCTTATGTACCAGTAGGTGTAAAATTTTTAAATATTGAAACAATAAAGCAGACTGTGCTTATTATTAAGCAATAGAACACCAGGTTTAAGATATATTTTTATACAAAATTCCGCCATTTTACCATCCTATGACAGTATAGCTTAAGTGGTAGCTCATCAGATCACCAGTTAAGTTGGCAAAAAACAAAAGATTTGAACTTCATCAAGACACTTAATGAATACTGCTTGAACCTAATCGATGGGTTCAACCAGTAATTGTTTGTGCTATATGGCCCTTACATAGATCCCTTTGATTCACATGAGCACTCTATCTATAAATTGGCCTTAGTATTATTTTTGGTGAACAACAGGGGAAATAAAATAGGTATAAGCATTTGTAGGTGACATATATACAATTTATATATTTGTGAGTTTCTTATCACTTACACTTTACACTTCAGGTTGCCAGTAGCACCAGTAGTGACTGCCTCTCCTGTTTGAACACGACAATTGTATCTTTTTTCAATTGTCTGCCGACAAGCACGATCAAACTCAAAACCGCCTTGTTTAAATATTGCTCCGGTGACCCCAGCCCCATTTTCCAACCACTCATTGGCAGCATTTACTATCGCATCTGTGTCTTGCATGGCGATATTTCCAAAACCAATTGAAATTTGAATCCCATTTCTTGTGGAGAAGCTGTATTTCTCCTGGTAGTTATGTTGATGCATGTTTCTGTGTGGATTGTGCGATGGCTCCTGCACTCTTGGTTGTACACGAGATGATACAACTACTTCTGGTATTGTCTGATGCTCACTGTTAGTAAGCTATAATATATAGTGGTATAAGATATCGAATTGAGTAGCGATCAATAATTAGTTTAGTTTAATTTTTGTTTCCATTATAAAAAGATGAAGAAATGCATTTGAAGAAAAATTAGAAAACTAGAAAAAGAGAGCAAAATGACAGTTGTTAAAACTCATCTCTAATCCAATCAGTTATTTAATTTAGGCATATTTAGTCATGGATGCCAAAGAAATCTAACATATAAAGAAATATTAAAAAATAAAGTGATTATAAGGTTAACTATTCTATGCAAATTTAATGTTAAACAATAAAACAGACAATTTATAAGCTTATTACATTTCTATTTAGATTTCATGCAAAAATAAAATTACCAGAAACTTCATTGCAATTTGGTGTTTGGCTTCATAAATCTTTTGGCTGGGACCTTGAAATTTCAGTGTGCAAGAACCAGAATCCGATGTTATAACAACAGAGTCTTCGAACTCTCTCATAATGTCACCAACAATACCCAGAGAATGGATTAGTCTAGAACAAGAGTGGAAAAATGATAACTTGTGCATTACATTAATACATATTGAACATTGAAGGGTCATGCTTGGATCAAATGGAAATAATAATTGAGATATCACTTTCTATGTGAAACTACTGCTGTGGATGATTGGTTTTAAACAACTCATTGCTCTTACTGGGTACAGGGTACTAGGACGCCTATTCACCACCCATTCAATGACTTATAAATGTTTTCACCTATCTAGTGAAAGCTTTCAATTGATTATTTTAAATAAGTGATGTCACCGAAGTCAAGCTATCACTGCCTATACCAAAACGAAAAACCTTTAACACCATATTCATAACAATAAAATAACCACTAATTGCTAAGAATAAAAATGCAGGTCACCTGAAGTTGGTTGGGGGAATACACCATCCTTGATTATGTTTTTCCAATTCTGTGTTTAATTTCTCAACAACACGGTTAACATCATTTGCTGTCCCGGTTACCACAACCCCATCCTTTTTGAACCTACAGTTAGGAATATAACAGCACATTTGTAACCACAGATGGTTCAAAAATCATGAACATTGCAATGTATAATAGTAAATAGGAAGTCAAAAGATACTTGGGTCACCAAGTTTAGTTTATGGAGACTGTAGTCAGGTTCTCTGTTTAGCTGGCATGAAGCTAACCTTTGCTTGTACCATGGGTAAAGAACAGGTCATTGCCTCTATTTGTGGAGTTCTAAGCAAACTGAAAGCGCCCTAAGAACTCCCACATTGTAACTTGACAATACACAAGATATCTGGTTAAATAGTTCGACTTACAAAATATAAACAGTTAATACAGTTTCATTTCTTCCACCATCAGTAATTTCAGTTTTACCACCAGAGCCCAACCAAGGAATTCTGATCCGGTTTAAATCGACAAACTTAGAAGTGTAGTGTCCAAAAAATTGGTCGAGTTTAATTCCAACATTTTTTCCCTGAAAACAGAAAACCACAATTTATATTTTGAAGCACGGCAAAGGATTCCTATAGAAACAATACATACGGCTTTCACACATAAACATTTTATCTAAAGAAATCATGCAGTAAGGTTACCAAATACGGACATTATTTATATAGGCTAGGTTTATTGACTGGGTCACCTTTCGACTGACTAAGCGGTACCAATTTAATTAAATTACCTCAAGCCTAGCGCGTTGAGTGGTGAGAAAACACAATTGTCCAAGCCAAAATACTTAATGGTGTGTTTGTAAAATCCTACTGATCGAAATGGATTATTGGGAGGGTCCCAACCTCAATTCTGTAAGTTTATAATGAATAATAATCACACTTCAATAGCTCGACAACCTGAAAAATGTTTTCTGTGCCAACGCTGATTTGCTACATTTAGCAACGATAAGCTACTTAATGGGGTGGTGGTTCGTAAAGGTTGGGATTTCAAATTCAGGCACTGGCATAAAAGCAAAGCAGTATTTACTTAAAAAGGTCCCCATATGTCAACAAATGAAATAAAAGGGTAATTAGTTTTAAAGAAACATTGCTGTTATTCATAATAGTAATGTTTGGTTAATTTTACCCTTATATCGGTAAAATATCTTACTTCGTTATCACCAATGTTGACGTGCACATAAACTTTAAGATTTTTCTGTATAATTCGTATCTCTGTCGAAATACCAAGTACAAGTAGTAGCCTTCTCAGATTGCTTAGTAGTTCTGTTTTACCAAAGAACTGAACAATGTTACAACCATCCTTAATAAGATATTTCATCAGATCTTCTTGATCTACCGAGAAACAGATGAGATGATGGGATTAAAACTTCTCAGTAATGGCCATGGGTGAGCCACTATAAAGAATATTATATGTTGCTTGAACTACTCAGTGGATTAATGGGGGTTTTTAAAAATGGTGTAGCAATGTATTAAACACACAACTTCAGGGCTAATTTGATGTTAAGGTTGTGTTATAATGTTCTTTATTGTTCTACACATAAAGATTAACATCTGTCCCATTAAATGTTGTTCAGACGGAACAGCTCCTTGGTAGTGCACTTGACTGTCACCAGGAAGGTCGTGAAATGAAATCCAGCGCTAAGAGTAACTAACCCAAACAAACAAAAACTGTCTTTTTGTACAAAAAGTTGTATTGAATGTTTACCATCGTGTTTTGTATCTAGTTTATCTGACACATCTTGTGTAGGAGGTTCATGAAGTTGAGCATCAGCCTCTTCCAAATTCCTTGGTATCTGTTGTGCAAGTTGCATCTCTGGACAAGAGTGAAATCTGTCATAGAAAAGTGAAAGATGGACAGTTTTCCCAGCGCATTTTGGAGACCACTTCTTGTTTTCATAATCCTTAAAAATGCATTCAGCATCTGAAATTTTATTATTCTATGAATATATGCTCATATTAAAATGGTATTACTTAAGTAGATAAGGCAATATGGAGACGTTTTTTAATATTAGTTTTTAACATATCATACTATAATAGAATGTGGAGTCATACTAGCAAACATTCCTAAAAGCAATAAATAGTGCAAACACACATGGACCATATGGTCAAATTCTCTGAAAAGTTTTAATTTATTTGATAACTTTTCCTGGTTTAAATACAAGTCAAAATTATTTTTGACGGCAGTCCGAACAACAAAATAATAAAAAAGAAAAACAAAACAGCAAAACCAATATTTGTCTCCTTTTTCTATGGGGACCCTTAACTAAAATAATTAAACACATTCAAGTTGTACTTTTAAATATAAAACTGTTTATAAACTTATTAGTGTCATAAGTGTAGTCCCAATACATAACAGTTACAGATAAATTTTTAGCCACATCCATTTTTTTCTTTAAATATGTAATTGCGCAACAAAAGAAAACATTTTTATGCAGTCCCTTCATGTGTTAAAGTACAGTTTATGGTAAAAGAAACATAATGTAAAAGTTTCGTTTTTATAATGGAATAAATATACTAATTTCAGAAGCATAATGACCTTAGTATAATCTATATATCTACATATTTACCGCTACACTGCATAAAATGAACAACAGCGGAAGATTCAGAAATTTTTTCAACATTTGTTATATTGAGATTTCTTTGCTTGTATTCCATCAAGCACCTTCCTATTTTTCTTTTTGATGCAGAGCTTGGAATATCCGATATTAGGAGACAGTTGGTGGGAAAAATTTGTTCAACCTAAATTTTACAAAAATGTTAGTATTTAAAAAAAATTGACTACTGCATGGTTAATTCAAAACAAAAAAATAAGAAGCATGGTTCAACGAAAAATAATAAAACTGACAATAACTTCAAATAACCATTATCTGGTCAGTTACCAAAACACACATTACGCAAGTGGGTTTTGAACAACAAGTCATTGTGCAATTGAGTGATTTGACTTTTGTAAGTGGTCTGGAAAGCTCAACAAACCAATGGTGCTTATCCGGTTAATATTTGGTCCAGCATCAAGGCTGTGCTAACTGCATACTTGGTCAAAAATTGTACTTTTTTATAAAAATTTATATCTTTTGCAACAGGTGGAAGAAGCTGTTCTATGACTCGATGCATTCTTCATTTATGTCTTTGGCAGCTGGTTTGTAGAGATTTTTCAAAGTGAGGATTTTTCTAATGTTATCAACAGTTGCTTGTGCTAAAAGCGCAGACTGGTTTTGTCTTTTTCTTTGATCATCTTAGGCTTTTTGAGAATTGATATTTTGGAATAACATTAAGTCAATGTTTTAGATAAACGTGACCAATCAAAAACTAACCATTTAGACAGCCTGTTTGACAATCTTAAGATTTAAATATTGCAGTTACCACTATATAAACGACTATATTGTATTCAATCATCAGTACAGTCTAAACTTTAAAGTTTATCACCGAGGAAATATAATACAGGCAACATATAGTTTTTATTCTTGCATGGTGACAGTC
>CH003021.1:754847-774319 GCA_000149265.1 Ciona savignyi
TTATAAACTGTTTTAATTCAATGGATAAATATTAATTCTTACCCTTATTCTTTGACCTTCTAGTTCCAGCGCATTTGCTCTTGCTTTCTTAAGAACCAATCCTACACCTGGTAAAGTATTATTAGAAAATAATGAATAATTTTTATTTGATTGAATGAACCTGAATCAGTCTTTTCTTCAAAAAATGCAACAAAGCATCCCTCTTGTTGACATTTCACCAGTCGTTTTGGTTCTTCGTAAAAACTTTCAATGTATAATTCCAAAGTTTCTTCAGTGGTAGTCGGATTTAAATTCTAAAAAGGTCTCGATTACTGGATTAAGTTTTATGTAGTTATACAATAATTTGTTCATTTAATAACAAATAGTGATGTACACAAATAGTAAAATAACATATTTAAAGGCAAGAACTGACAATTTAAATTATAAGATAAAACATAAATATGTAATAAAACCATTTATACATAGCTAGACAAGCTAACCTCTATAAGAATTCTGTCAAAGCACAGCTTGGGTAACCTTCTTTGGACTATTTTCACTTCTATTTGTGCATCGGGATTATTCTCCCAATCATGCACAAAATTCCATTTATCTGGAATTAATAAGAATCATTACATTTAGGAAGAAACTCTAGTTTAATCTTACTGGAGGGAAAGTGCAAGAAGTCTCGTGCAACATTATCATACCTTTTGCCCAATGTCAAGTAATCACAGCTATTGCAGTGTATTACTCAGTAAAGATTAGTTTAATTAATATAGTTTAATTAGTTATTAGCAGTTGCAGCAACATCTGTTAATTGGCAAACAATTTAAAATAGACAAAGAATTCCTCAGGGAACAGTCCTGCACACATTTTGAACTGTATTATTCCGAAAAAATTATTTTCGGAAAACTTAACACAACATTAGTATTAATAAAAAAGAAGTTGAATGTTAATTTGAAAGTTTCTTGAATAAATCAATTTACACCTCACCGTTGTCACTGGCAAAAAGAAGAACTACTCCATCAGCAACTTCAGTTAAAGCTGTTAATCCGCAATACTTTTTCCTTCTACATGTTTCCACAAACTTTTGATAGTTCTTGTCGGTAGAATGAACAAAAAAGCAACTGAAATTTTTATATAAGTTACTAAATTACTTTTATGCACAGGTGGGAGAAAGTAACAATTATTATAAAAGAGGAAATCATTTAACACAAGGCACATAGTTTAGTGTGCAATGACACAATTTCATAACAAGTGTTAAGTCCTTATCTTTTAAAACAAAAAAGATTATATGGAAAGTTAAATCGTTACGAACTGCATTGTAAGAATACTATTCTTTCACAGTAGCTTTACAATATTTAAAAAGATTGAATAATAGTTTATCAATTGAATACAACTTGATAAATGTAAAATCTCTAACACACTAGCAGAGGAATGTAGTTGTATATATTAAGTCATGCTGGGATAAACCCGAAACAGATAGTTTTGTCATAAATTACCTTGTACTTTTTTTCCAAATTTCAACATTTTGATTCAAATATTCCGCATAAGATAATAACACCATTATTAAAAATTCAAGTAAATTTATGATCCTACAGTCTAAAACCACATAAAACAGTAATTTGCATTACAATGTTTTTAAACAATTTAAATGCTAAACTACACATTGAAAAAATTACCGTCATATGTATAAAAATTTGTTTAAAGAAACAGTACAAATTAACAAAATATACACCATTTCCAAACGTTTTAGTTGTCAAATCACAAAATAATAAAAACAGCATGATAATTAAATGTAAATGGTTATTAAACAAATTTTGCATAAGTTCTTTTTCTATCATTCTTCAATTTTCAAAAACTCTGCAGATTTCCACAAACCAAATTTTGAATAACTTCTTTAGCAAAATTAACCTTGATAGCATCAGTTTGTTTACCTAAAAGCAAATGAGAAAAACATTTTCCTATGTTGTCACAAAGATCAACTCCATCACATGGTGTGAGGGTTGCGGGTCAGTGGTAATTCCATACTCATCCTTGGATCGAACCAGTGTTCACCGGCAAGTCGTATACAGTTGACAGTGTCCTTGGACATGGCACAGATATTTGTATAATGGGCTGGAAAATATTGAAACAATGTACCCAACAAACTGCAATAGCTCCGGTAACCTAAAAGTGGGCATGTGGTAATCTAAAGATTTCCATTCAGAGGATAAACATGGGTATATAATATCAAAAAATGCAATTACTGCATTAATCCACTCAGCAATCCCACCATGTTTATGCAGCATTTAAGTAATCCTCTATGGCAGCGTTTCTCAAACTATGGGTCGCGACCCACAAGGAATCTTGATGGGTCGTGAAAAGTTATAGAAAGCTCTGATTAACTATACTGGCTATTTCCTATACAAAAATCAAGGGGAAGTTATCATAATTGTGACATCACACAATCTTGAATCGTGGCGTGATCTTCACCTGACCTCAGGTCATTGAACCTTTCGTCTCTCACACATGTTACAACAGCTATATATAAAGTTAAGTGGGTTGCCATAAATTATGGTAATTAACAGTGGGTCCCAACTCTAAAAAGTTTGAGAACCACTGCTCTATGGTATAAATATTTCACTTATTAACTCCAACATTTCTCATATAATTATAATTAGTTATCTACCAATCATTTTACTTTTCCTGTTCGGCAAGTTCTTCCAACAATTTCTTCATGGACAGTTCTTTCAGATCATGCATGCTAAAAAGGAGGATATTTTAAACAAACACTTCATCATTAGTATAGCCAGCAGATATAATTATTTTAAAGATTAGAAAGTTAAATGGTAAACATTCCTCATCAAAAAAGATGGATTCATTGTTTGCTCCCCAAGTTGGCTTAAGAAGCTCTTGCATTATGTTAGTTTTTGTAAAAGTAATCCAGGAATTAACTGCAGGGCTCCACAAGGCAAAGTGCCTGTTAACTCTTAAATTTATGGACACATGAGATAGTACTTGGGTGAGGTTTTTTACAAAATACAATATCCTTTAAGTAGATACACTTATTAATTAACATTGCTGCAAAAAAATATAGGATATATAATATTTTCCTTATGGGAAAGCAATTTATTATCATTATAATACAAGTCATCGCCAAATTACATAATGCATGATACCCACAGTCAGTTTGTTGGATCTATAGCATTGTGCATTTTATAAACCTTTACTTTAATTTCTGAACCATCTATTATAAATTAAATATACATATACTAACTTAAACGCAAGGTTGGGTAATATACATTTGTATATTAAACCACGCTTAACATCCATTTCAGCTTGAAACAATTTTTTCGATTTTACCAGCTGATGAATTCTGTTGATCGTATCTTTAGCTTCTGGATTGCCAGGGATGTAAGCTGTCTTTGTGTGTGGAGCACATTCCTGGTTCACAAACCATAAGGAAATTCGATTTAGAGTTAAAGTAATGGCCTGGCAATTTAAGCATTAGTGAACTAACGGAGCACGTTAAAATAAAGGATAGTTCACTAAAAGCACATTAGTATTAATATATGCCATAAACAAGATTGGTTGCATCCAACCTTTAAGGTGGATAAGCAAGCAATTTATCGCTTTGCATTCTTCAAAATTTCCAATTCCAACACAATTAGTCAAAAATCATAATACCTTATGTAAAACAAAAGAAATTAAAAAAATCATTTTTTTATTTCGATAAATATTATTTACCTTGTTAGGATTTGGGATGGTGATCTCAAGACAATGAGTCGGTTTGTTGCAGCCCAAAATTGCTGGTAGAAGTTTACATTTCATTGTCCAATCTTCTTTATTTGGCTCTACTTCAATTTCGGCCTATCAAAATATGGTGTGCACATATTAGTTTTGTTATTATTAATGTGTAACAAAGGTAGTATTAATTATTTTAAGAAAAACGATCCTATCCAACAGGGATTTAACTCGTTAAAATTTTTGGGGGAAAATTAGACAAATTATCAAAAAATATAAAATTGCCTTATTTAAAGGGAAAAAATGACCGGTTTTCTTGTACAAAGGGGTTATTACCTCATGAAAAGATCTCTTTTTTCCTCTGCGTTTTGTTGGTGTCGCTTTCGGTGTATTCGTCCCAACTAAATCTACAAACCAACAATTAAAATCCTATAGAAATACTATGTATAAAACCTACTTGAATTGCTTTCTGGATTTCTTAGAATTTGTCTCGTATTTTTTGGTGGTGGACTGGATTCCATCTTAATTGGAGCTTTCTGATCAACTGAACCTGAGTCAGTTTGTGTTGAAGTGCTTTTAACACTTTTTGGATCCGTAGGAATCTGCATGTGCTTCTTTCTGTCTATGAAATCAACAAATGTTCATGTACATGGTATAATCACTGATAAACGTTTGTATATTTTAACAACAGTAGACTTACCGGAGGTTCTAGCTTGAAATCTGGAAAGTTTAGTATCAACTGGTGTTGGCTCCATCTGCTGAAATTTAATTATAACTAGTTATTATCAAATTCTGGTGCCAATTTCACCTATAATGCTGTGTGTGAATATTCTACCCAACCACATTGGTTTAGTAGTTAAACACCCATTTATAGATAGAATAGAATACTAAAGTTTATCCCAGTAAATGGGAAAACCAACAGGGTTTACACACGGGAATTGTTAGATCACCTTGCACTCACCGTCGGGTTACCAGAGCTATTGCAGTGTGTTGCGTATAATAGACACATTCCTTCAATTTGGTTGACCCAATTAATCCGCTGGGTTCAGGCATTGTCCGTTAAGTGCCTTGCCCAAGGACAAAACCGACTAGCTAGATAAAAAATTTTAATTATGTAGTTTATTACCAGTAGCTTGTATGCTAGTTCTTGTTTTGCATGTTTCATATCTTCTTCTGCCCCAGTAAACACGACAGCAGATTCTGATTCATTACATTTCACTTTCAACTCTTTACCAACAGTTAACTGATCCAAACAACCGACTCTCATTAGCAATCTGGTGTGGTGACAATGAATTTGAATTTAAAATAGTAATTTATTGTGCATTCACTTCATCTGACAAGAAAATTGGATATATTGTATATTGAAAATAGAGTTAAAGAGAGATATGTGCTGATTCAGTTTGATATAACTTGATTAGAGAATGTTCATGTCATGCTGTATGTTAAAACAAGACATAAACAGCAGAATGTTGCTTAATGTCATGTCGAATCATCAGCTGAAACATTAATAAATTCAGCCACTGGCTAAGTCAAAAGTGTTCTTGAGCAAATCACTTTATACAGTACACACTGCAACAACTTCGGTAACCCTGCGGTAGGCAATAGGTAATCTAACGATTGCCTGTTTGATAACGCCCATTACCTATTAAAAAAAGATAAAATAGAAATATCCTATTTTAGCTTACCTGTAATTAGATTTACTAAGAAAAAGAGACTGTGATGTTATCAGAAGAAATTGTTTTAACTGATTTGTGGCAATTGCAACATCATCTTTATTTCCAGTTATTTGAACTTGATTATTACTCCACCTAAATAATTATGACTTTAGTATAATACATAAAGAAATTTCATAAAAAACAGATGTTTTTCTGTATACTTGATTGGCTGACTTGATCCATTTAGGTATAAAGTATAATTTATATCATAAAAAAAAATCCTGCCAGGGGTAAAAAATGAAGAAACAAATGGGGAAAAAATAACAATTAAGTAAAATTATATTTTTTAATCATTACCGGGCAAATACATTCACTTTTTTTGAGCCAACTTTGAATTCAATGAATTCTTCATCTTCTTTCCATTTGTTGGATACACGAAGTTTAGAAATATCTTCTATATTTGCAATCACACATTCTGATGCATATTTGGTAAAGAATTTTTGTAATCCTCTTAACAATGTAAGAGCCTTACAATTCTAAAAAATAAAAATATTTTTATACGGAGAAATTTATTTCTTATTTTTTAAATAAAAACATTTTGTAGTAATAAAAATTAGATTACAACACTTTCTATCACCTGTGATAAGTAAAAAACTTTCAATTTAGCCTTCGTATTTAAAATGCCAGATGTATAATATTTCACATGTTTAAAACATAAGTGTAAAAGGAAAACTTCATTGGACAGTTGTTCCATTTATCCAAATATTTCTCGTAAAAAGAAAGGGATACCAGAGGTATTGCAGTGTATTGTATATTGAAGACATTCCTTTAGCATTTGTCTAACCCATAAATCCCCTGGATTTAATGACTAGCCAATGGCTGTTTTTTAGCCAACAACCTTTTGATTGGACATCGAAATGCTGCCATGTTGGCTAACTGGCCAAAAAGGAAAATTACTTATTTCCACAGTTGTATATAGCATTCTTCCTAGAAGTACTCAACAATATCAGGTGGGGGTAGCACTTTATGCACATCAATATGGACAGTTGGTGGACTTCTATGATTCGACACAGTTGACATTATCTTTAACCTAAAAAAATACACAAAAAGATATTGGTAACACTGTTTACCTTTACTAGAGCATACTGAATGTAAACGATTGCCTCATTCACACATATTGTAACATCAGCTTGATGTGAAAATTGACTTCGAAGAGCTTTCCTCAAATTATTGAAACCAAGGAAACTTAGAATATCATGACCATGGGGTATGGTGTATGTTTCTGCTTGAAAATTTTATTTATTGACAAAATAACGGTGCAAAAAAATAGCAATTTAGTCGCCACTTTCAAAGGTTATACTATTCTTCCTATTTAAAACCACAGATTAATAAAAACACCTGTTAAATGAAACAGTCTTGCAGTTTAGAAGACATGTTAGAAAAACTAACCTTAAAATGTACAGTTTCTGAATACAGTTACCATCATTGTTATAAAATGGAAAAAAGGTCTGAAAACTATAACTTTCTCTAAGTTACCTTATTTGAAAATTGTATATCACCCTTGTTTTTAAGAAAATGCAGAGTGCATTATAAAGTATAAGATTATCTTAAGCCCACAAATGAATAACTGTAGATTCTGCAGTGTTTTGAAGATGGTAAAGAACATAACTATATTTTTTTAACCAATTAATCAAACGAATTTGGGCAAAGTCTACTAACTACTATCCCAACTAGGTTCAGGGAACATCCACAATAAGCACAACCATACACTTAATGCCTGGTTAGATAAAAACAACTTGGGTTGATATCAGCTAACTTCCTGGTATGTCCAAGCAAATAAGCCAAAGATAAATTGAAAGGCTTTATTTACCTTTACCAGATTGTACAACATTAGAAGTTGTTTGATTCTTATGTCCTCTTATGTCAGGTAAAGATTCTTCCGGTTTTTCTTTTTGATATGAAAATAGATCATGGTGGTAGAGTGACAATTTCAATGAACAGCCAGGTGCCATTTTTAAGTTGGTGTCATTTTGCAGTCTTATAACATTCTCAGCATCTATTAAGTAATGTAGGAAAAGATTAATCAGTGTGCTTTTATTTAATTTATAATTTTAAGTCCTTGCAATACCTTGCAATACCTTGCAATAAAATATATAAGAATAGTAAGGATTTGTAACTTTATCCCTGGTGATGGGAAAACCCATGAAACCAATTATCAAATTACCTAATGGCCAGTGTCGCTACACTGAGGCTTTTGTCAAATGTTAAAATGTATTTTTTATTTAATACAGATATTGGTACAGCTTTTGTTTGACTTATAAAACCATAGAGCTCAGACAAAAAAATCTTATAAAAATCTCACGGTGACATTCGGCAAAGCTGATGATAGCAGTATCGCTGGAACACATCTCAACCATTGTCACATGTATATCTGAACAACCATCCAGGTTGTTATAGAAAGCCTTAATATCTTCTTTTGTAATATTCAATGAAATATTTTCAACGAGTAAAGCATTTGTAGGATATAACATTTCAGCCTGTGAAAAATTTGTTTTAAAACATTGAATCACTTAGACACTCGGTAAATTTAAGTACAATGATGTTTTAAAATAATGGTTTAGGCGTTCTATTTGTAAATTGACAAACAACCAGAAAAGCACTTGAAAACTTTATAACTTTTGTTTAAAAATGTAAACTTAGCCATCAGATGGATAATAATACTGGAGAAATGTTGTGCACTGTTAATACTTTGTCTTGTGTTAACACTATGAAACCAAATCGCAAACAGGAATCTGCCGTGTTGATTTTGTGGTATACTTGGAAAACACACGACATATTGTCATACTGTACTGGGAGTGGAAAGCATAGTGCAATAGCCAATAAAAACGAATTCAAAACAAAATGATCTTAGGATAAAACTTTACCTGCAAGTTATGACCTTCTAAGTTTTGACCCGAAACATGTTTCATTATTGCGTTTATTTCTTGGGGATCTGCAAAAAAAATATTACAAAAAAGCTTTCAACAGGTTATTAACACAGAAACCTGTAATATCTTCATAAACAGCAAGATACTGTTCTTTCTTTGTGCATTTAATTAGGTTAGGACATCTCTGTTTTGGGATATCACAATTTTCCAACAACATCTCGACAGTATCCATGGCAGTCTCATTTCCCACATTCTAATATATTTTGGAAAACATTAATGTCAAAAATAAATTGTATATTTTGGTCGTATATAACCTATCAACTATCAATCATAACATTTAACTTACTTGTAAAAGAAAGCGATCTTTGCATAATTGGGGAATTGAACGAGAAAATAGTTGTAATCGAGCGTCATTCAAAATGTGTTCTTTTTTTAACACATTTTCAACACCTTTTAAAACAAACAAATTTAGTCTCAAAACTAAATATATCATAATATAATAAAACCAGTTTTAAAGCTAGTACCGGTACATAATCCAAGCCTCCAAGATGTCAGTTACACATCTTTTTTTTATTATTTTAGATAACATAGTCTGTATATGTAAAAACTGAAATTTTGGGTGATGAGCCCAGGGGAATTCCCATTAACCATAAATAACAAAATCTTACTCTTCTTCAAAAATTTAGTTTCTTTTCAGCATATTGCTTAACTAGATGCTTCAACTAAGATTACTTTCCTAAAAGAAGTTATCAAATCGGATTGAAACAACAAGTCCTTTTAAACAATCCAAGTGTTGACTGGCGATCGGTTAAATTTAATACTTATTTTTTATTTTAACTTTTAACGACACAAACAGATACGGTTAAAGTTAATTTTAATCTTATTTAATGTCTTATTTAATGTATTAAAACAGGATTCAAATTTTCCTAAACCATTTACATTTAAAAATGTCAAATGTGCAGATTATAAAAAAAATTCTTAATTTCACGTATCCCCGATACAAATTATTCAACCACTGTTTCTTATGTTGAATGCAAAGTTAAATGTTACGAATCATGATACTAATGATAATAAAATGTAGGTAACTAACAAAATGTTTATCCATTAAATTTTTTTTTAATTGAGCACCGTTAAGACATTAACTGATTGATCATTTTGTAGAACTAGTTCTTGTAAAGATTATTACTAATTGTACCATATCTCTAAACTGTTTTGTCATTGTGGAAATTGTGGAAAAGTACTTACATCGGTCATCATAATATAGTATAAGTAAACCATCGAAAAGTTTTGCAATCGATCGTATGTTGCCTCCACCTGATCTTCTTTTGTTTTCGAAATATAATTTTACTTTCTCCGTTGTCACCTCTTTGGGTATGTGCTGTACTAAAACACACCTACTCAAATAAATTAAGCAAATTAATAATTAACCATAAACTTTCATTTCTGTTTATATAGACAGTTGACTCAGTCATTACAGCTTCTGCTTTTAGCTGTAGTTCAAAGGGTTGTTAAAACGATACTAGTTGCTGGGTAGTCAGTGGTGCCATGTCATATGAACTAGTTTGATGAATAGGTTAAACCAGCGTTTTTCAACCTTTTTTGGTCGCGGACTATTTCCTTACCAGAGAAAGTCTTTGCGGACTCAAAGTGCATTAATTTTCAATTAGCGTAAGTCAAAAGTTTAGTGTACCTTTACTATGTGCATACGATTCACTACGACAAACTTAAAATTACCATGAGTTACAATGTCTCGTTGACAAAAACATATCACTGCTGTTTATAACGATCAAGAACAAATAAAAGTTTAGCAAATTGTTAATGTGACTGCGGACTCATTTAAACCTTCCACGGACTCATTTGAGACCGCGGACTCGGGTTGGGAAACACTGGGTTAAACTAAAGTAGTATTAATGATTATATACAACAAACTGTAATAGTTCCATCTACTCTACTGTGGGTAATCTGACAATTACTTGTGTGATGAATGATAGTCCCCCCCTGCAGTTTCCAATCCACGGGTTAAAAACAACTTTGTTGGCGGATTTATATACAGTTTATGTCTTAAAAAACATTTAGAAATGTTTTGGATAATTTATCCTTTTCATTATTAAATAAGTATGAGCCTGTTGGCTTTGAAGCATATTATGATAAGGAGATATTGCTCTTATGTTTTACAACCAAGTAGAATTGCAGCTATTATTAAAATAAATCGATAAATGTTGTCACTTGCCGGCAAATGCCAAAAGTATTTATTGCATCATTTTCTTGCAGCCATTGAGGCCAAGTTTTGGTTGAATCATCATCCATCTGTTGAAAAACATTACATCACATCAACCTGCCATAAAAAAGGAATACAAAAAGTATTTTATAGAAAGCCGCTTGTGGAAATAGTTATTTTGTCTACTATAAAGAGCTGCTATAATATTACCCGGCTTAATATTAACAGCAGCCAGTTACAAAGCCACAAGTATAAAAAGCTTGACAGATTTTCCTTTGATTTTATATCTCATGTATAAAGCACATGCACTGCAACAAATGGTACCTATCTGATGGGCCAACCCCTATGGTTGCATGGTATCTGTCAGTTGTTATACAAATAGATGTAAATCAAACAAAATAGAATGGACTGTTTAATATTGGCATATGGAACCTAATGGATAAAACAAAGTCCATAACAATACAGGTAAATGCTTTGATCTGAGCCCCCCACCCTCTTTCTATCTGGTTAAGCCTATGGGTAAGACTCTTAGTGAAAATTTCATTGATCCAATAGAAAGTTATTATGGTCACCCACCTGCAAAGTTTGGCGAACCGTTAATTATTGTAAAACAGAAAAAAACATGGGTATGTTGAATGGTCAAAAAATAAGTCAAATTTTTTAGAAGAAATCAGGAAATAGTAAACATTTTATGTGTCTAAATATGTGAAGTAAATATTTAAAAGAGAAAAATGTGTGAATGTAAGGTATAAACGCTTAAATCATGTTGAAATTAAACCCATAAAAGGGTAAACACCACTGAAAATTAAACCAATAATCAAATTGTGACTACGGAAACCCACCAATGAATCAAAAACTGCAGTTAAGTCAATTGTATACATTACATGGCTGGTGGATGCCACCATTTTTTGACTAATGGCCAATGCACTTTACATAAGCTAACCAGACAAACAGAGTATTCTTGACTAGATGGGTTATAGATAAAATCTGCACCACTTTTTTATGTAACAGATATTGCTATGATAATGGCTCAACAATAAGTGAAATGTTAAGTTTATCTTACCTTCAATAATTGGTTCTTGTAGATATGTGGTTTTGAACCTTTCTACTGTGAAAAACAGTTTCAGAGATGACAAATTGACTATGATGATTTATGACCTATGACTGTTCAGAATTATTACATTTCAAACATGGGTCTATTTGTAATTTTGACATTTTTGGTATTTAACACAAAGCTTCTGTTAAAAATAATATCGTAATCTTACCAATGCCTTAAGTATATATACGATCTTTGCAACACGTAAACAAGCTAGAAATCATTTGTGCAGACTTCAGTTGATAACCGAAAGTCAAATTTCATTTAAGGGGATTTTTCGTTTCCTCTTTTGACCAAAACCTAGAGCTCTACATAAAGAGAGTTGTCGCATTGAATGTATTTAGTGTCCAAATTGGTTAATAAGAAATTTTGGACGAATTTGTTTGATACTGTGTTAGTTATTTAACAGAATATTTATATGATTTTGAGTTAGTTAACAGAATATTTATATGATTTTGAGTCAGATTACGATTTGTAATAAAAACTAAAAAAAATTTAATAAATCAAACAAATGTACTTTCATCATACCTACCAGTTTGAGTTATAAAGTTTTGTTTGCGAAGATGACGATCAACATGTTGCATTCACGTATAGCTTCGTGGGTTATTGCGTCGCGTTTTAGGCGAAGGATTAAAAGTTCGAAACTGGTCGCTATAGCGAGACGATTACATTGTCTAACTCTAAACCATGTAGATTAAAGTAGTCGTACGAAAACTGGAGGTACGCCTCATTCATATATACAACATGCTGCAAGAACTGTGGATAAAAAGTCGTGTTTATTCTTGACTCGGGAAGACGGTTTTTAACAGACAGCAAGGAAACACGAACGCATGAGATATGAAATGTCTCTTCCCTGCTATGAGTTATGAAAATCTTCTCTACCAATTTTTATTCGCCTGGTATCTACGCAATAAAAACAAATTATCTCATGTCACGGCACAGATTATCGATGTGAGTAATAAGCACAATGGTTAGGTAGTGAGTCACAAGTGGACTTTATTAACGATAACAAAACAGTGTATTTATGTTTCCCATTTAAAGATGACACGTGTTTTTTTTTTCTTATATTCGTTTGAAAAAAAATCGTCCAGTACTACCAGTCAGATCAAATTAAAACCTTGAGATTGCTCGATATAACGATCTTAATGTTTTGAGAAGAAAAAATATTAAAGTGATATGCTGAAGAACTTTTCTTAAAGTAAATTAGTTTCTTTCATGCATAACGCATATCATGAAGATATTTTTCTTTGGATCAGATTTGGTGAAAGAACCCTTAAAAACAATATAATATGTTTTTAAGGCATGACCGTGACAGGCGTGCCTGAGAGTTTCAACCAGATTGGATAAGCCGTTCTTGACAATGACCTGGCTACCAGACATGTCTGTCATGAGAGTGACGTAGAAAAAGAAAACAAAACAAAAACGGATGTTAAATATTTGTCATAACAGGAGGCATGGGCGAGCCAACAAAAATGCCTAACTAACTGTTACAATTTCAGAAAAATCCTTACAAAAGGAATCAAACAAAACTTTAAGAGAGATAAATTTATTGAAACAAAGTAAAGCGTAAATATAATATACATTACCTAATTATGTCTAGGTATAATTTACAGAAAGGGCTATGAAAATAGAGATTAATTCGGTATTTTTTTTTAGTATGTGTTTCTACACAAAAGCCTTCGAAACTAAGAAATAAGAAAAAAGCTGAACAGAAACTTTATGATCATGTCCTTTTTGTGTTGTTTTTTTACACTGGTTCAAAAGAAATCCATATTTATGCCACTGTGGATTGTGTTTGGGATGAATATTGTCGAGATGATGTAAACAAGTAGACAGGATTTCTTCCACAGCACAACACATTTTTCATAGTTGATCGAAATTTTGCTTCTCTTAAACTGTACAGCAAAAAATTCACCAGACTGAAAAAAAGAATATAAATTTACGGAAAAATCGGTGGAGGTATTAGAATGCAATCGTCAGAATACATCGTATACCTATTTCATTATGGATTAGCTCAGTAACTGTGTCGTATGATTTGAGACGTTCGTTTATTTTCAGTATATACCCCATTAACCGACTGCATTTAAGTGGTGTCTGCTAAATAACTCGCCACTCCCCCACCCCCGTAAAAACGACTATAGGTCATTTTCGAGCAATTAGAGACGTTCTTTTATTTTCAGTGTTTACCCCATTAACCCACTGCTTTTTGAAGTGGTGTCCGCTAAATGACTTGCCACTCCCCACCCCGGTAAAAAGCGGCTGTAGGTCATTTTCCAGCAATTACTCTTTCGTCTGAAAGTCGATGCACTAACTTACTAAGCTAATCGAAAGGACACCCTACATTCATTAAACACGAAACAACAGCGTAGCCAGAATAACAGCATTATGTAAGAATAAAAAGGTTTTAAATCTTTAAATAGCGAGAACATTGGACAAATATTCAAGCAATATTTCAGTGTAACCATTGTTTACCTGTTAACCATGGTGCAGTAAAAGCACGTGATGTAGGGTGTGGAGAAGTTGTTGCAATTTAACAAGACATTCCCGTAGAACAAGAATATCACAACTAACATGGGCACTATAGAGGGAATTAAACAAATTTGTCGAGGAATGTTTTCAAGAATACAACAAAAATTAAACACTGACCTAATGTTAGTGTGAATCCAATTTGCATTAAGGCGATAGTCTTGTACGCCGAATACTCTTTCTCTTTTAACTTAAGCTTATTTCCTGAACCTATATTTCTTGAATTTGCCATACGTCGTTTAATGCTGAAGCCAGTTATTACGGACAGGGTCGTCTGAAATAAACATATAAATGCACTCGGCATTAGGCTATCTAAGATTTGTAAATTTGGTAAAAAAAATAGTTTAGTTTTAATCCTGTGAATAGGAAACCGCAGTAGAGTTACGGCTATAACACGGGAACTCGTCAGATTACCTTATACGAATACGTAAAGGGCGGCATTACACCGGCAACAGTCAGATTACCTTGATAGTCCTCCCGACCTGTGCCCTGTGTTAAGCTATTGCAGTGCGCGTTGTATAGAATTAAAATGTTTTCTCAGTATCAGTTCAACCCATTAATCCACTGAATTCAAGCGATGTCCTAAGTGTCTTTTGCAGGAACACAGGCGTCTAGCCAGTGGCTGGTTTCGATAAGACCAACGACTGAAAGCCCAATAACAAAACAATACTGTTTTCTAAGATACAGTTAGATAATAATTTGGAAGTAAATGGCACTGAGATTACGACTATGTCTGATTAAAACGTGGTCCGTACCATAAGAATGAAAGGAACTAAGTAAAACAGAACAAACAGAGCGATCGCAGTTGCAGTGATTCCTGAACCATTATAAGACCGTGCAGATGGGTAGAACAGAAACAATATGTGGCTGTACGTGTAGACAAATTGACTTGGAAAGAACGCTGAAAATATTATGAGATTTATGACATGTTATGCATTTATGAATTATTTAGCTCACCTGGTAAACTTGCGGAAAGAATCGCCAAAACCCACATGAATGTAATTACAAATCGAAGTACCACTTGGCTTTGGAACTTGTATTTTAACGGATATGTTATGGCAATAAATCGTTCAATGCTCAGAAATAGAAGATGAAACAAGGACGATGTAAAGCCAGTCATGTAAAATATTCCACCAATCATCGCAGCAGGGCTATCCTTGTACGCCAATTGCCTGGAGTCTAATTCGTGTGAGGTCGAGTTTACAGACCAAGCAAAGTTGTAGCTGACGATGACTAACAGCTGGATGCCTACGAAATTCATAAAATGATTTAATACCCCATTATACTTACAGGTAATGACGAACATGTGGTATGTACATTACCTACGAAGATGTCGAAAACAGCCAGTGACGCCTTGATTAAGTTAAGTTTGTTGTCTTTCTTTATCTCCTTCATCGAATAAAGGATAACCAGTCCGTTCCCAAAACAAACGACCAAGCCAAAAATTGCAGAGAAAATGACCAGTGTGAAGGCTACTGCAGAACTGCATTCGTCACATAACAGCAAAGTCACGTTGGCGCATTTGGTGTACGCGCTCTCAGAACAAAAACTTGGAAAGCCGCATAGTATGCTGCTGTTTATTGTGGTGCCATTGGGTCCCGGCGAGATTTCGTTAATACGACTTGGAACATATCCAGCCCCAACAATCATGCTCTGATTTGTCTCGCTATAAGAAAAATTGTAGTTTTCGTAACCACCGCTCCCTGAATATTCTCCACTGTAATCATAATACCAAGAGCTGTTCATGTCGTTTTTGGTGCAGAACAGTAAACTTAGCTAACCTATGTACCTTCTTGGCCTATAAAAAACAAAACATAATATAAAAAACTTAAAAAGTTGCTGTAAGTTTTTTTAAATATACTTAATACCTGTTTATTTTGATTAAACTAGTTATAATGATTTACATAAACAAGTTAATGTAGTGTTACTTGTGACGTAGAACTCACATCCACGGGTTCGTGCACATGCCTCTCACGTAAAACAAGCCAAATCGCAGACGAAAATACAACGGCTTCGGTGTTTTCAGCCTGATTAATGTATGAGTCTGTCAAAACGCTGCCAAGTGCTGTGTATAGGCCGACATATTCTCGTCTTTTAGTGAGCTTCTCGAATACACATACAGATAAATTGCATTTAAAATGGAATAGTAATATTGAGGTTCCGGCCGCGTCTTATTTTTATACCTGTATTTTTAGATTACTTTTTTTTCTTTTTTCTTGCTGTAATTTCACTATTTCGCCTTGCTGTAATCCCGTTGTATAGCTAGTTACTTATCTTACAGTACTTACGGCTTTAAATTGTAATTTTGGCTTTAGGCATTTTAAATCTTTTATGGCTCAGTAGTTTATTAAAAAAAAGCATTTGTGATTTACAATATGCAAAATTAAATATTGACGTGTCATTATAGTTTGTTTACAGAAAACTTATCATTGTTTTTATGTCAATGTAAAAAACATTTAGATCTGAAACTTAGTGGTAACTTTTACTCACTAAGTTAGTTCTTAAACAACATCTTCATTTTATTAAATTTACTCTCACAGGACTGTACTCCACACCTTAACGAGAACCACTTGGTTTACTTCTCATTGTAACCATGCATTAACACGGCGAGTTTACCTATGGTAATCAGCAAAACGATAGTTTATATATTACGACTTGAACACTGTCCCATCTATTAAATTGATGTATCGCTAAAAGCCTTTTGGAAATGACGATTTCCTGGAAACGATACAACCGGATTGTCTGGCTGACTAAATTAATGAACAGCAAACTAGAATTTAAACGCTAAGTTACTCAATGCACGTAAACGTTCTTGCAGCTAGATAATGTGTATTTGGTATATATACGTCATTGCATTGCATCCCGGTATATGAATGGTATGAAGTACATAAGATAAATGAACCGCCCTAAAAATAAGTATTGTAACATTACATGCACACCATATTGCACAACCCGTTGCACAGCATACTACGATTTCTAACGTTTCAACCTCTGAAACTCTCTGGAGCGAAGGGCGTTTAATCGAATAAACCCAGCAGCATCTGAAGCATTGTGGTCGCCCTCGATATACATGCTGAAATGTGTCTTGTTTATCGGATATGTCGGTTTCATCTTAAAAGATAATCCGTTTATACATCGAGGTAGGACAACATAGGTCGTTATTACGTAGCATAATTCATAGATTTGAAGGATAGCCAGAGCAAAAACCCCTCCAACTATACGGAGTTGTTCCGAAATTTTATTTGTAGAGAAATCGTTATTTTTAGTATAATGCATATATCTCTAAGATAGCCTGACAAAAACACATCTAAACTAATATTTTTCATACGGAGACGTTCTGGAATTATACTTCATTTCATTTACAAGCAGTTAAAAACAAACGCGCATGTGTTACCTCACAAGGTCTTGGTTGTAGAGGGAGCGTGGAGATTCTCGTGCGGTCACATACACTCCACCTTTGTACAACTTTAAGTGTACAGTGCCTTCGACAACTTCCTGGCTTAGGGCTATACACGATCGTGTGTATTCACATTCGGGACTAAACCACATTCCTGAAATTTATATCGACATTGCGTCGCAAAGCATACCGAAATTAATAAAAATCGATGATTAAGAGTCACCAGCTCTAGCGTAATTATGTAAGAAAGCGTGTTGCTGACAATCCTATATAAGCTGAATTAACGTTTCTGACTTTAACTCAACACGACATCACTGTAGAGAAGTAACATCTCTAGATATTGTTTTCTATATTTTAAGCAGACTACGTTTAATAAATTTCTTTGTTACAGTCGCATTTTGTACAGTTCATGTTTAATTTAACTTTTGGTTATCAAATACTTATTATTAATAAAAAGAATGAATAAATTTACGTGTGAAATTTCAAACTTACCATTGTAAACCTGGCTTTCAAACTGGGTTTTCAAATATTGCTTCAGTTTGAAGACCTCTCGATCCATGGTGAGAAGTTCAATATCAATATGAGCAGCTTGTAGGATGGTACCAGCAGGAGTTTCGTAGCAGCCTCGTGACTTCATGCCAATGAATCGGTTTTCAATGATATCAATACGTCCAATGCCATGTTTTCCCCTGTAAAAACAAAGTTAGTGAACATTTTTTATGTTATTTATTATGGTCCTATTTAATGAAGTTTTATTTAACATTCTCAAATACAATGTATTCTTGAATACTCAATATGCGTTACCTAACATTTTCAAAAACAATACAGTGCAACCCCGCTTACCTGACCACCTATGGGACCGTCATCAAGCGGTTGCGTTAGCGAGGTGGCGAATTTTGCAAAATGATTTTAAACAACTGTAAGTTCTGAAGTTTATCTTATAAAATTCAATTCTGTTCGCCACAATTTTCTTTGTGTGCGTGTACGCGCTCATGTAATCTTATTGTTTTGATCACAAAAGAAATTTAAACTTATTATTTTGGTGACAAAAGTACATTATTGGGCACGTGTGGTCGCTTAAGCGGAGTTAAATTTAAAGTTTTAGACCAAAATAAGGCGGTCCTGGTCTGAAAACCGGGGTGGTCGCGTTATTGAAACAGAATGCAATGCATTACCATTGTAAATTATTTGGGACCGCACTGAAGTGGTCCTGAAAAAGAAGTGGTCGTCAAGCGGGGTTCCACTGCATATCTTATTTTTGTGTGTTTATACACAAGATAAGTTAAACTTTTTATAAAAAAGAAAAATGCAATTGTTGTTCAAACAAAAAATGCCCTTAATTGGAAAAAATGCCCTTAAATGCCCTTTAATTGGATTAAATAAATAGAAACAGACTTGGAAATTGTAGAAGAGAATGTGTTACATACATTGCTGTCGGGTAAGATAGTTAAATTTGAGCCAAAACGTTTTTAAGTCAAAAGCTGCTGACTCATTTGGTTGTATTTTTGGGCATAACATTTAGCAACGAAACCCAATAGATAAATGGACTAGCCAACATCTTAATCATATACAACACATGGCAATAGCTATGGTAACCCAAACACTGCAACTGTAAATTTTGCAGCCTAAACGTAGACAGACAGCATATTGATATCTGTGTATTATACTAATTGGCATTTCCCTTAACTAATGATAATATTTTATAGTTATTACAGCTTACAGGCCAATCATTAATCAGATGTTTTTCACCAATTATGACACAAATTGGACCAGTTACAAAAATGTTTTAAGCAACTGGAAAAAATACAACCAGTAAATAAAAAGCAATGCGTACCCTATCTCATTCAAGTGGAGAAACAGTTTTAAAGCGTCGTCCACAACAGTACCATCCTTATTGATTACTTTGATCGGAAATCCATTTTTGAACTCAATTGAGATGCGTTCAGGAATG
>CH003021.1:778047-821900 GCA_000149265.1 Ciona savignyi
TCTTTTTTCTCCTTCTGTTCAAACATGTAAGTGAATAATATGTTATAAAACATTATTATTTTGTTCTGCCAAGGCCAAGGAGTGCAAAAACACATCATAATGTTAAAGAAAACATATAAGATAGGATAATAATGTTTTATTCCCATTAATGGCAGTTAAGTTACTATATGAGGTAAACATCTGGAGTCTGGACTAATTGCTCTAGTGCAACAGAAAATATATATATAATGTCACTAAAAATAGTTATGTCAAAATCGTTCAAGTGGAAATGGAAGTGTTTTAAGCCAATTACGAACAACTTGAGTACTACTTAAGATCAAGCCAAATGGCATTAGCTGTGTAAGAGGCAGGTTCTATTTGCTTGGAACTTTTGTTTGAACACCAGTTGTTCTGTGAAGTAATTATCTGTCTGGTTTTCGAGCTGAGAGCTTTAAATTTACTGCTATCTGAAGTTTTGAAATTATGGGAAATTCCTGTGGTATAGTTACGGCAAAGAAAGTGGTGACCCTAGGTGGAACCCGCAATACGATTTCAACTTCTCAAAAATCAAAACTGCCGAAAACCAAAGAAAATTCAGAAAAGGAAACATTAAGAAATGAAACTTGCCTGAAAGAAACTGATTTGAAACAACAACAAACTAATACTGGTACCACCGAAAAACAATACACAAGAAGAGAGAGTAAAGCTTCAACAATTAGCAAAGTTAAAAGTGTTGTTGTGAATAATAATAAAACACATCATTCGCTTCCTTGTTCAACGACTCAAACTATACCAAAGATTTCCAACAAACTACTGCGACAAAAGCAATTTCAACACAATGTCAGATTACGAAAAAAGAGAAATTCAAAAAAGATGATTTTGTGCAAGTCGTCCTCTACAAGCTCAGCAGGCGAATCAAATATTAGGAACCATGTCAGCTCGAAGAAAAATAAAGAAACCAAGAAACAGGAGAATTTTGATCAAAATTGTCAATGGGATAAAGAAGAAAGCAGGTAACGATTAATAAATATGTATAATTTTAGATATTTAAGGTAAAATCGAACAATCAAAATAAAGTAATTATATTAATTTATTGTCAGGTACTATCAAAAGCTCTAGTTTTATTCTCTTTTTAAAACGTACATAATACCATGTGCCACCATCATTCCAATAGATATTTGATCTGGATTAGCTTAACTGGTAAGAGCTTCAGTGATTTTTAGGATGAGACTGTTAAGTAATTTAACATTTCCTTCCCATAAATAATAGGCAATTAAGCATGTTCATTGGTTTGAGTTGGGTTAATTTTCTGAGCATTTCCCTGAAACAATATGCATTTTTAGTAAACAATATGCAGACTAAAGGATATCCATAGGTACAAATCAGTGAAATATACCACTCACCACTCAGTCTAACAAAGTTCTCATAAAAGTCCTACTTATAATACTTCTATTTACCTTTAACAGATTATTGACTGAATTTAATCACGTCGAGGGTAGGATCCGAAATGCTCTGCTTTTGGAACAACGGGCCAAAGTTGAAGTGCAAATGTGGCGGTCTAAACTGGAACGTATCGCGTTGGAGCAACGAGAGAGGCTTTTCAGGCAAGCAGGTTCACTTAAATACAAGTTGCGTAATGCAGAGAACTTGCTTTGCTATCACGAGCAAAGAGAAAAAAGAATGAAGGCTACTAATGACAAAATGAAAGGTCAGTATCTAAGTATTACGGATTTGGCCGCTTTTTAACTTTCAGTTTACTATCAAACAAACAAACAAACAACCGTCTGATACTAGTATGTGTGGGGGAAAACCCTAAAACATAACTTTCTTATTACGTTCAAAAGACCAACATTTTAGGTTAAGTCTGATCATATAATACAGCACTTATTTGGGTGTTATGATGTAATCATAAAAAAATTTCTTTTACACCCTACAAAGCAATTATTGTTATTTTATAAAATGACCCACGGTGATTTTTTAGGTTTAATCGACAATGTAAAAGAGGAGGCACGTTCTCTGAGAGTGGAGAGCGAAAAAAGACGCCTGGCAACCCAGCGAAATTTTGATTTAAAACTTTCAACAATTGCTGGTGACTTGAATAGAATCAAAAGCAAAATGGAAACCACGGGTCGACTGTCGTGCAAATTAACAAGCAGCGATTCAGAAACTGCTTTCTCTTCCACACTAAAACCATTGCCAGATTCCATTACGGCATGTTATGGCAAAAACACAATAAAACCTAGGCGTGAAGACATATATCCTACCGTTTTACCAACTCTAGATAAGTTGAATTTAATGCACTATCGACAAAAACATCCCATCGGAACACAAAGTTTGACTTCGCGCTATGATTTGGCGCATTTAGCACATTACTCTCGACATTGCAACGCTAAATTTGCGAACTGTAGTCCTACACACACCTCGAAAATAAATAGTGAACTAAGCGATACATCACAAATAATACCACAGCGAAGTCAATCGAAAACACTGAAGTCAAAAAGTCCATGTAGTAGTGGAAAAGAGCATGTTAACGACGAGAATTGTGAAAAAGGGCGGGACCGGATATTCGACAACTCAATGGCATTTCAAGACCGCAAAGAAGTTTCCCGCACAAAACATGACAGTTCAACATGTAATTTCTTACGTACAGCATCTCCTTCGTGTATCAATAAAGATAGAAATGATATGTCTATCACGGATGGTGCGTCATCACGAAGGTCGTGTCGTTATTCTAATTCATCAAGTCAAATAACCCAGGCAACAGGGTCAGGAAACTCGTTTAGTAGCACGCCGCTTCACAATTACTTAACCCATCATTCTCCTTGTGGCTCTTCTACATTTTCTGTTTATTCTGGTCGAATTTGTCAAGAATACAGGTGCGACCAGAAAATACAAACAAAAACAAGTCCATCAAGATCTGACGGGAGATGCAGCGCAAATTTGGCCTCCTGTATAAGTCCAGTATCATCAAACTGTGTCAAAATGACTAATAATAACAATGACGTTACCGCTGAAAATAGGATTACAGCACGTAACTCTTTTTCTAAATATTCGAGTACATATCCTAGTTCTTGCTAAAATGTATTATTGTTAAATACATATCGTTAAAGCACAGTTTATAGCCTCTGGTTATAATTAATTGCTAGTACGGTAAAAGACAAGGTCGAGAATTAATAAACTTACTTCCGAAATGATGACTATATGGTATTCTGAGATAAAAAAGGCTGGTAGTTATCTCGTACCATCGTTTTATTTGAGATGGTAGTTGTCCTGGTTGGTATTTGTCTAGGTTGTTAGTTGTCCTGTCTTTAGTTGCACGTTGAATGTCGCCTGGCATTAATTTGATCCAAAAACACTTAAACATCAAAGTGAATAAAAAATGGTTTGTGATTTAGTGTGACAGTCTTAAGCGGAAAAGTGTAAAATCGAAATGCCGGAATGCCGTGACCCTATATATTCAATTACGTCTTTGCAGTCGTTATATACATGACGCTTGATCAGCTGAGTTTAGTTTCGAAGAAACGTCTTAAATCGTATAAGATTGTGTAAACTTTGATTTGGGAAGGTGAGTTCCCAAACAGACCATTGCAGTCAGAGAAACTGCTTATTAAAAAAAATCGGCGAGATCGACCGATAGACAAATGTACAATTATCTTGTCCAAGTTGCTTATATTACGGTTCGCGTTATTTAACTGATCAAGTGCAAATGTGAACTCCAGTCTCAAAATCAATTGCTTAATAAGATTTAGAGATGGGTTATATTTTATTTGATAAATGAACATATCGTGTTGTGTGCTCCAAGGTGGTTTGAAGTAAGTATTGTAATAGCACTAGCACCATTTTAAAAAGACTTAACTAGGGTCAGAGCGACCCTATTACTTCAACTGATCCGAATTTAAAGATGCGTGCACAAATAAATGTAGCTTATTTTTTCTTAGCAATCTTTCACGATGTCACGGTGATATCGATTTCGGGCAGCTCAAGGTCGTCGTCGCCATCCAGCGGAAAAAATGATTTATTCGTTCCAAAAATGTATTGGTTTTACAAGTAATCATTGTACACAGAATAGGCAACGCGACCGACACACATACTAATTCTATATAAAAACGGTCTTTGCATCGAACCCTTTAACTCTTTCACTCCCGGCCAAATGCATTAATTTAAACATGCTGTCCCGCAGTGTTTTTTACAATTTTTGGTCATTTTCAAATTAGCACAGTTTTTCTCAAATTTATGCTATGATTTAATATTTAGTATGGTTGGAAAGATAATTTATCCCTCTTTTAAACAAACCGCACACCTAGAATCTACCACCAATAAAGAATATATTATGTAAACTTTAATGAACACCACTTTTTATGTAAAGAAAATTCTGCTCGACTTTGAAAAATTTGAGGTGCACTGACAAACGAAATACTCACTAATTATTGGTATGCCCAAATGATATGAAAATTGGAATGTAGATTGTCTAATAGTTTTTGTACTCTTTTTGTACTAAAATTTGAACTGTATTTGTATCTTCAGTAGTTTTTTTACTATTCCCAATTGAAATTTTTCTTTATTCTAACTATATTATGAAAAATTGAACCAAAACGCATTGAAGTTTTTAATTTTGTAGAACTAAAATAGTAAAAAGTATAAATAAGAACAGTGAAGGAAGTGTAAAAAAGGGCATACAAAAGCAAACAAACACAAATACTATATCCAATATTCTTCAAAGCAGGGCACACCGAACTAGCTAGTCTCGCCGCCTTTTTCTTTATCGTGCGCTCAGCAGGCCCAGCTGGATTCATGCTTTGGTGAACACGAAGCATAAACGCCTGCTGCGAAAACGTCACCAACGCTCTTCTTTTTTCTCAACGGCACGAAATTCACAGAGAATGTAAAGAAAGACTTGCTTGACAAAAAGAGCTTCTCCGCAAGTTAACGCGACTCCTATTGGCTGAGTTAGTCACTTGTAAATTCGTGTAAAATAGATAGAAATAAGAGGCGAAGCCTTGAAAAAGAAAGGCTATCACTCCTCGCATTTTTAATATTTCTCCACGAAACTTACAGAGAATAAAATATAGGATTTCCTTGATCGAATGAGCCATAGCTGAGGTCTCTAACATTACGCATTGCGGAGAAATCGTTTTTTAGATTGGGTGCCTCTAAATACTACAGGACCGCTTGGAGCGCTTGGATCGCTTGGATCACTTAGATTGCTATGGAAAGTAATTCTAACCCTGTCCCAAACACTAATCTGAACCCCAGAACTAACTTTAACCCCAACCCTACATTAATATCATGGCTTTTGTAATTACTAAGTATAGTAAGCGATCCAAGCGATTTAAGCGCTCCATGCGCTCCAAGCGGTCATGTAGTATTTAGAGGTACCGTTTTAGATTTGCACCCATTTATGTACAGGCGGGATACCATGTTTTCCCACCAACTCGCGATATATGGCGAGTTGGGACGGAAAGAGTTAATGGTTGAAAGTATAGCCAGGAAAAAGAATATGACATTAGGAAATTACATAAGGTCAGTATAAAAAAGTTTTTTTTAGTTTACTTTTTTTAACTTTTTCTTATAGACCACTAAAGTCGAAAAAGAGGCACGCATCTGCCAATTTTTTATACGTATTTAACTGTATTATTCACAAGAAAGCTGATTTACAGTACAAGTGTATAAGTGAAGCAGTCTAAGACTTATCGAAGCCATTAAAACTTAAATTAACCAATACCAACAATTAAGTAATCACTTTTTATTTTGTTATCGCCAAGCCCTCAAATACGTAATTACAAAAAAAGTTACAAAAAATCAATACAGTTCAATGTTATCCAGAGCAATACCAGCTGAACTTGAATTGCGAGATCTCAGAAAACTTCTTCGAATAGATGATTTTAGGGGCGGAAGATGCAGTCGTCTACGCCAGTCCACGAAAGTCAATGGTATACCTATGACGTTGGCAAGAACTATGACATCTTCAACGATTGTCTGTACTGGTTCGTTTCCGAATAAAAACGTGATAGACGCAATTGTCGCTATGTCTGATATCACACACACAATTGTAACGCCCACCGCTCGTTTCACCACCTCGATAAGTCGCTCGGTACCTCTGGATTTCACTTGGTTAATACCCCCCTGCACACTTTCTTTGTGGGTGAGTATTGGCCTTACGAATAAGTAAAGTAAACATAGATGGAATATTATGGAAAGTGCGGCTGTTACGACAAGATAAACATAATGGAAACTCCGTCCGCCATCTAGAATATGACATCCGGTTCGAGAAACTTCGTAATGTCGAGCCAATCCAAATAAAACTGGCACCACTAGCCCAGCTATAATAATACAGCCAAGGGTAAGTGGGCTCAATAATTTTACAGCGGCTGTCTCTAAATGTCGTGTGCATGGGTGCAAGTAAAATGATCTCTGTCGTAACCACAGCAGGGCGTACACTGATATCAAGGAACATGTCATTAGCACGAAAATAGTGTTAGTTATTGCCTCGCAGTGATGAAAGTTTTTAAAGAATGTATGCAACAGTTCATAAATCAATTTTCCAGCAAACATGGCACAGGCCGAACTCGGACTTAAAATGGACAAAAGTCGCATTTTTGTAGCCATAGCGTCTGAGTTGCTGAGTCCATTTTGCGCTACAGATCTAACAATGAAAGCGGCAACCACACCAACGCGTCTTGTCTTTGTACGTTTTCTATACTTGTACTCGTAGATGCACAGAGACGTGGCGATATACGCTGCGATGCTGGTAAAAATGACTGAGCTCGTCAAACGCACGATAACTTTGGTCGACATTTCATCTTCGGTCGAATCTGTCAAATGATTCATTAGGTCTGGGAGAGAGGCATTAGAAAATGTGCCGGGATGAGTCTCTGGTCTTCTTGTCGAGTCTTCATCATATGATCTTGACGAATTATTTTCATCGAACTCCATTAGAATTTGATATGTAAAACTTGGTGTAATTTCGTTGCATTAGTTTATGTGCCACAAATGTCTTAAAACCCTGAGATATAAAGAACGGATGTAATTTTATAACATTGCGTATTATCTAAACTTAATTTCCCGTTGCGCTTTAGGGCTGCCGCTTAATAATCCTTTAACTGCATTATATACATCACCAACTGCAAGGGTTAGGTAATGAAAATTGAACCCGTTCTGTCACCGAAAACAATTTAATAATATACAATGTCTATCATTTTCCTTTCCAGTAAGAACTAAATTAGTCATGACTCCGAGATGTTCTGCCGTAATAACAGCTCAACTACAGTAATTAAAATCTGTTGTAAAAATTTAGGCAAAACATGGCAACGAAAGGAGGCACCACAATTTAGTTAATGGCCACAAGTTTCCTTGCACTGGAATTGCAGATACGCAAATACCTTGTTTTATGACTTACTTTGACGGACAATAAATCAATATTGACATATTGCCAATTAGCCTGATCGACGTAATTGAACTATTCAATATATACATATCGACAAGGAATAGTATAGAGTGACATGTTATAAGTTGCAAAAGATTACACAGATACATGACAAATAGCAAATCAATACGTCAGTCTAAATTTTAATGATAGTATTTGTACAAAAGGATACTTATGTAATTGTTTTACCTGATTCAGGTTTAAGCCCATCAGATCTTTAAAAACGATTAAATGCCAACCCAGTACAAAAAAATCGCTAAATATTTTTTTTATCAATTTAACTTAAAGGCAAAGGAGATTTTTTGAACTCTTTGTTTAACGACTTCACTCGTTTCGCTTTTTATGTCCCATGCATACGAATGAAAAAATGGCGTGGAAGCAGCTGAGAATATTAAATTAAAAAAATACCTGCCAACCGGTAAACAGAGCATTGTTACAAAATACATGTAAATACATGTTCTACTTTATTTTCTTAATTGACCGCTTGGTAAATTGGCACAGTTTATAATATTCGTTAATGTCTATATATAACATTATGATAAATAATACTACGTCTGATAAATATCAACACACAACACGAACAGGTGACCTTCGCATAACCTAACCTGCAATTTTTCTAAAAGCAATTCTGTATATTTAGGCTGACACACAGAAAAACGTCCCGCGGTAAATTAATTCTCGTAACCTGCTTAGCGTTTACCCGTTGCTTTGAATTACAATCCGGGATGATGTAACGGAGTGTTGTCGACAGTTAGCATATTTAGGATGGCACTGACTGCTCCGTGATCAATATAGCCTACCCGGTTAGTTTAGTACTCTAATCATATGCATAATTGATGAAGCTTAAATGATTTGCATCTCGTATTTTCTCCGACGTTGTTCCTGAAACCGTGCGCTTATACGGATTTTACCCCACATATAAGTAGTCGTGCGGTGTTAATGTAAATACAACTCGCATTTATACGTAGGTTTGACAACTATGACTGCAGCTTATTAATATTGCAGTGCGCCAGGAAGATGTAATCTCGGTTGAATAAACAAATTAACCCATTGGGTGAAAATTAATTTCGAGTTGATCTGACTTGCCTAAAAGCCTGCGCCCTTAAAATTATATTTTCACATTTACCAACCAAAACAAAACGACCGCCAACTTACCATTCCATTTCCGTGTATTGTGTCAATAAATATTTACACTTGCTATAAATAATTTAACCTGAGGTAACCATCCTTGCTGTCCAGACAACACAATTAACTGATGTGAAACAACAACCCTTGAACTTAATGCGTGGTCAAAAAAAGGGACTCCCTGTGAAAGTCACACGAGCTAAAAAACTTATCAAATAAGGGGTGGGTTTAAAAAACTGTATGAGGTGCGTTAACTAAGCTTTGACAGTCCTCATAATTAAGATCGATTTGGTTCATTTGATTAAGGTGCGCTTGTTTAGAAATGAAGGTGGGGTTAAATTTTACACAATACAATCTAAGGCGAAGGACATAATATGGTATTGTATGCAACTATCTAGTATGAAGTGCTTATAATTATGCTTGTTTAAATAGATATATTCCTTAATTATACATATAAAGGTTGTTCGACAAAATTGTTGTTTTTTTTAGTCCACAGGCGGGATAACCAAGGCAAGCAATAAATGAGTCACGCATAGTGCAATGATTAATACCATGTCGATAGACTAACTTGCACCTGCAACTCGTGTATGTAAATCAAATATTCTTTACTTATAAAGCAATGTTGCATTATACCTTGACAGCAATATTTCTGGCTACTACTCTTGCAATGTATTATGTTTGTCTTTAACAGAACTATGCAAGTAAAATTCCATTATAATTGCCCCAAACAGTTAGCACTAAACCTGGGAATCAATCTTATGCTTTGCGGTCAGACGTAAGTTCGTTACATTCTATACAAAATTGGGTTTATCTTGAAAACCGGCAACGGCAGAAGTTAATATGTGTTGGCGTCGCCTCCCTCATCGGGTATTTTAAAGCAGCAGCACGTCTGGCTGAGTTTCTAAATCAATATAGATAGACGATGACTCTGTGGAAAATCGGACATAAGATGCTTAAGCTCTCACGGGCTTAAAAATGCTTAAAATGCTTTTTTAACTTTACCCTTTTTCGAGTTGTAAAATTTTTTTTCAATTCTTACTCTATCTTGTCATTTTTTTCTTTATTTATTTAATATTACAATTAGTTTTCTTGATATATTTGATATGCATATGTAACGTCAAACAAACTGTTTAATTCCTTAGAGAATATGTCCAGATGACATTTCTTAAAACGCCGTTTTTTGGTTTAAGCTTTGACAAAAACTCGCGTTCAAATAATAAAGAGCGTCCTGCGTATCGGTCAAAATCAACTACTAAACTTTACCTTACGCCTTGTATTTCATCGATCTTTTCAGCTGACTATAAGTTTGAAAGAAATATAATTTTTGAAGCCTGGCTCAATTTCAAATGGTTCTAACAGCGCAGGTACAAACGTGCAAATATTTCTGCAGCACAGGTTTTTAATTTATAAAAAAATGTTATCAAAATCAACAATGCTATACTGGTTATCGATTCAATTTCGAGTCGGATACTGCTTTTCTGTCATATTACGTATATGAGCATTTTTTGCAATAGCTCTTTGCTCCATTATTTTTTTAACATATGTGCATTTGAAGTTGGTTAAAGGTTTTTCATTTCAATACTTGTTCTACGTGTTCAGATAGTTACCGGTCATCTATTTTGCTACTTATTTATATTATATTGGCAAGATTTTTCCCCTGCTAGACGCTTCAGGGCGCATGGTGATAAGGAAATTCTAATCATTCTAATGACTAATAATGGCCTGACCTGAGGTATCAGACCATTTAGCTTTATTCGATGACCTGACATGTATAGCGTGACGTTGACACGAGAAAACCTGACATGGACGGTACTCGATCCATTGGTTGGAGGCTTTGCATCCTACTCTCTAACACGTCATCATAGATTGACAACATATAGCACCTATACGTACTTACTTTAATTTAGATTAACAATATGTTAGCATTGAGTTAAAACGAAACAACAAATACGTAAATTGTCGATTTGTTAAATTTAGTATATGACAAGCAGTAGATGGTTAAACAACAAACTTTTCTCAACTTTTTATTCAAAAAGTAATCCTATGACAAGTTTGCGTTGTAAACCTGCGCCATTAACACACTCGCACTACAACAGATTATCGATATACTTGCGTGTTGTTATACTATAAAGGGGCATAGTTACACATAAATTATCGATTTGTTGCAGTAATTACATGGAATTTGGTAGGTGATTGAATAGCACGGTTGTTAACTTTTTCCTCTCATTTGCTTTTTAAACCAGCGTCACTAAACTACTGTGTCGAGGTATACCAATGTGTCTGTTTTGGGTTTAAATGAAACAACTGTGTTATACCTCTACAAAATTAAAAGTAAATATAATAAAAACCTGTAAATTGTTAGATAATTTTTTAAACTTGCTCTCAACACATAAACTTATTTCTCACATGCAATTCAAACACACGAAACTTACACTAGGTCAAATCATCAATATAGGTTAGCTTCGGGTTAAATCTAACAGCTTTGTTATTACCATATACTGTCCGGCCGCTTGGTCTAACGGTTAAGTGCGTCGCCTTTCAATCGAAAGGTTGCAGGTGCGAAACTGGTCGCTAGCTAGTCGGCTGTGTCCTTGGGCAAGGCACTTTACGGACATTGCTTGAACCCAGCGGATTAATGGGTTCTACCAAATTAAAGGAACGTGTCTATCATAAACAACACACTGCAATAGCTCCGGTAACCCGACGATGGGCGCGAGGTGATCTGACGATTGCCCGTGTGTTAACCCCCTGGTTTTTCCATTCACGGGGATAAACATAAGCATCCTATCCTATATCGAAGATTGCTGCACCAACTATCTATATGCAAATTGCAATACGTTTAAATTTATTTTAAAAAACAACGAAACTCTATATGGCAAAGTTATGTCAATTTATATAAAAATCGTTAATGTGTATTCCAAAAGTTTTTTAAATAATATTGTCAATTCATTTTTACTATTTCGGTTACCCAAAGCATTCCATCCACACCACGTCTTCATTTTTAATGCAAATGTGGTTGAAATCCAATATCAGGCACTTCCATGAGCAAACTGGTATCGATATGTCTGGCTGTGGTATAGCCAGTACCAAAATAATCAACGGAAAGCCTACCAAAATAAACGTCACTGGTCCAGGTAACCCATTTAACAAGTTCGAGCAAGCGGATTTTATTTTCGTGAGTATCGTCATCATATCGGCAACATTTCTTGCCCGAAGACTGAAAGGTGTCGTACACTGTGCCCACTTTGCAGCCCAAGTTTAAATATCCTCTTCCCGTGCCACAATGGGTGTTAAGCAATTTTAGTTGGACAACGTAACCATTAATAAAAATATAAGTATGTTTTTTCACCAGATTAAATCAGGTCTTTACAATATTAACCATTCGAATTTGATGGAAGTGCTCCGTTGTTTTAATGCTAATGAAGATATCGTCTAAGGTCACGTCTTCTTTACTTTTATTATGTAAAGTTATATTTTCTTTACTTGTGTGATTTACATGCAGTCACATTTTCTTCACCTCTATGATCTAAAGTCACATTTTCTTTACTTTTGTCATTCAAATACAAATTCCCACGACTGCCATTTTCAGTTAGATGATTGAACTTTTAAATTTCTAAAATATTCGTAAAAGCCCATATTTCTAAAATAAGCAAAGATAAAATACAGTAATCAATAATACTGCCAGCGCACACGGGTTATCAACCTATTGGTCCTGCTCGTTGGTCTAGCGGTTAAGTGCGTCGCCTTTCATTCGAAAGGTTGCAGGTGCGAAACTGGTCGCTAGATAGTCGGTTAATTGTGTCCTTGGGCAAGGCACTTTACGGACATTGCCTGAACCTAGCGGATTAATGGGTTCTACCAAATTAAAGGAACGTGTCTATCATATACAACACACTGCAATAGCTCCGGTCACCCGACGATGGGCGCGAGGTGATCTGACGATTGCCCGTGTGTTAACCCCCTTGGTTTTCCCATTCACGGGGATAAACATGAATATCCTATCCTATCCTATTGGTCATCTTTTTAATTTGCAAACACTGAAAAAAATTAAAAAAATATTTGCTTTTCAAACAGATTAAAATGATACATAATTTTTATCATAAATTATCAAATTGGAAAAAATATTACATCAATACGTACAAAAATGCATTTATTTAATAAATTGTACACTTTGTTAAATTGTACACTGTTGCATTTCCTGAGCATACTAAGATACGAAACGCATTTACATTTCCTGCCATTTTTACCATTAACGTTAATAGTGAACTTTTTTATTCCCGTCGCAATTATGAAATAATAAAAAACGTCATCATCGTTGTTGTCATCATGTCCCTAAATTTAGGGACAGCTTAATAACTGTATAGGACTTTGGCCTATATTGAGGTGGTAAAGTGTCTTTGCTTTCATATCGATGTAGCTTATGCTGAGTCAAATTACGTAAAGGTACTTGATGTAAAAGATTAAAAAATTGGCCATTTTGCAAGATTACATTGTATGTAAATCGTGGAATACTTCTGCCCAAATCATCTTCTGTATAACTTACATACTAATACAACGTTCTTTTTTTTATCCCGCGTATTTATAGATCGTACACTAACTAACTACAAAATGTACTAGAAATTGTCAACCTCGTGCTTTACCACCACTATTCTTAAAACACAATTTGTATGCTATATGTTTATGCATGCTGGGTCCCTAACCACATTTGGTGTATTTTAAACACCGAGTATGTAGTATGTTTCTGCAAGAAGAAACGCTCTGGTCTCTGAGGTAATAAACTGATGTTATCCATGTTTTTTTACACTGTATATGTTCCTGCCAGGTATGTGCACATAATGTTATCCATGTTATCGAACATTCTAGAAAGTTTTAACCCGACTGCCATAGTTTTGTTTCTGCAAACGCATGGATCCCATAGTAAATATTGTGTCGGATTTACGAACATTTCACAACATATGTTTTAAATTAAAGCATCTTGTCAAGCGATGTAGTGAAAAGCAGCTAAATTTCTAAAACCGCCCGATTTAGTTTTTCACGGCTTCAAGGAATTCCCCTGTGCTTAGTACATAAATTTCTGTTTTACATATCTGGGTCATGTTATTGAACAAATTCTAAAGTTTTAATTTGATTTGACTACGTCCTCTTTGAAGATGTCGGGGCAACATAGCATGCCTTTCATATTCATGATATGGAGACAAGTTTTATGTTTTATTGTATTTCCCTGGGTAAAATTTGTACAGTAGGTCAAAAGCTTTAACACCCTAGGAATCTGATTCAAATTGGAGCCAACCTGTCATGCGCTATGGTTAAAAATGTAGATTTATGAAGAAAAAGTTTAACTAAGTTATTCACTGTCCCGGGAAGTCCCCTAGGAATGTCAACCAAATTTTTGAATCCTACATATATAGGTCATGTTGTTACAATGTTATTTTGATGCGTAATTTCGGTGCGTGCGTGTTTTATTGTGTACAATAAAACTTCTTTTATCCATGCCAGAATGCTGAAAACTGTCATCCATTTTAGTGTTACAACATTAACTTAAATTTACTCTAGAAATCAATAAAACAAAAGTAATTTGTTAAAACTCCTATGTATATGTATACCAAATTTAAACTTAGTTTGTAGCCTAAGGGTTGATAATATCATTGCTAGTCCACGTTACGGATTATGGCTATATATTGAAAAGCAACAATTATAAAAGAAATATGCTGTTCCCACCTCATAGTCTGATCTTTGTATAATGCTGTGTTTTTAATAAGAATATTAAATCAGTATTTGCAGGGCCGGTTTTAGGCCGATTCGACCGATTAGATAAAATTGGGCCCCGCGTTAGCGGGGGTCTTTCTGTATTACGAGGTTTAAAATAAAATAAAAAGTGAAATAATATTCTTTCTCATAAAATCAATTTGTTATGCATCGTAACTAAGTCAAATTTATATTTCTGTGTCTGCCTGTTACGTCATAATGCTTTCTATAGAATGCGAGATTGCTAAAGCCATTGACTTTGAAGTTATTTTGAATGACTTTGCTAATAAAAAGGCAAGAAAAGTATATTTTTGTAGTTTGTATGTACTGGTATGTATTTTATGATATATAAACACCCATAAATTTTGATATGAAGAGTAGGGGCCCCGCCCATCACATTTCTAATTGGGCCCCGCGGTTCCTAGCACCGGGCCTGAGTATCTGGAATCGACCTTCTACCAATGTTTTGTTGTGGTTGACATCGTTTAACACAAATGGGAAACCAGTAATATCACCAATCGGCAGCACCACTTGTGCTTGTTTAATCTAGAGCTCATGTATAACTTGCTGCTGTTTTAAAAGGAAGAATATGTCAAAATATATATTCCGTTACCAAATGCATATCTGAATGCCAGGGCCGCTTCACAGGATAACATGTAAAGTGACATTTTGAGTGAAAACTCGAATTTTGGGGACTTTTTTAAAATTACTTTATTCTTAGACTGGCGAGTCAAGTGGTCGAGCCGCCACTCACATATAGTTTTTCACTGTTGACATAAAAAAAACATAAAACAAAAGAATAAGGTAAAACACTGACTAAAACAAGAAAGCAGAGTTGCGTCAAGCGAAATACAAATATAGGTGTGGCATCAGAATGTAGCTGTGGCATCGCTAATAAGTCTTGAAACATGTCGATAACATCCGGCGGGTCAGATTAACAGACCCGGCAAGCCGGATTTGGCCCTTGTCTAATATAGAATCACAGAGAAACATTACAATGGTCATAAAACCATACCGATGTAAGTAAAATTGCGAAACGACAAAGCAAAACTCTAATTTAATATCTAAAACGGTGATTGACAATCACTGCTTAACCTTCCGTCCTGGGAGGTTATAGTTAATGTGGGTTTGACCAATAAAATTGTGCTCTGGCGAAAAGAAGTGTACGTCTTCTTGCATAGACTCCGATAATAACTACAAAACAAAAACAAAGTGCACTTGGGATAATTGCCACGCTACACTCTTTGTTACTCGTTATCTAAGCAACCCTACTTGTAACACGAACACCATTGAAGTTATAGCCTACTGCTTTGGTTTAGCATATCGATCCATTTTTCAGTTTAAGTTATTTTCCTTTATTTTTTTAATTTAGTAAAACCTTTTTTAATATTTCAAATACGTATTGTCCGGATTTTATTGACGTTAAAATTTACAAACATTTTAACAAAATTTCGGTTTACAAACGTATATAACGACTTTTTAGACAAAACACTTGTGCATCGATTGTGCTGGTATGGACACATAAATAAACACATAACCAAACCCGACCATTTAAGAGTGACAATATGTACATTCACCTAACGTAATGCCGGATCCACATATACGCCTGCAAGCTGGCGGACATGTTTGTTTCTCATAAGCTTGATTTGACCATTCGGGTTGGTACGACCTCATTTAAATACATGACAAATGGTTACCCATCGGGACAATATTCGAGTTGTCCTGGTTATAACAGTGGGCATATTATTTGACATTACTTAGTATAACAATTACTGTGCACTGAGAACAACCGGTTTAAAACATAAAAATTGCAGTGTTTTGTGATATGTTGTCAAAATAAACAAATGTGCAAATGATGCAACAACAGTTATTAATTACCATGCGAATGCCACGCAATATGTGTGCCATGTGATAACAACCCTGTTGTTACACCGCCCAATATATACGAAGTTGCGAAAATCGTCATTTCGATCCAAAATGACACAAGTTAAAGGTATATGACGCTTACACACAGAATGGCTTTAGAACGGTATTGTTAGAACGTCTAATTTTGAACAACTTCATATCCTACAGCCTGTTTTCTGTTAAACCCACGTAAAAATTAAAATATATTTAAGATAAGTGACCTCTTGTACTATAATAACCCACAACTGCCGACAAACGGTGAAATCGGCTACGAGTGATATTCGGGCTAACCTCTTATTGCTACCGAGTTTTTAGAAGGCGCAATTGAAAATTTCAATTAAAAATACACTCCATACAATACAAAGTGTAAAGGTTGCGTTTTATTTTCAGAGCACACAAAACCGTACTTTCCTGAGAGACAGGATATTTAATGGGTTAGGTACAAAAATATAGAGCTTCACATATAGGTAAGGTGTTAAAAGAGTGAAAAAATCGGCTCTAATACTGAACTAATTTGGCAATAGCGTTTACATAAACACATTGGTCGTAAAAACTACGCCGCCAGAAATATGCTCGATCACTCAAAAAAATGAAAGTCCTAATGTGGCTTATACGCCAAACAGTGTATATAAATAACAGCTCAAAAAAGTATACAATTCATTGCACAGAGACAGATGAAAACGGATTGGCTATGTTCAGGAAATTGCGTGGTTTAGTAGCGCGCTGGTTGTTATGTAAATAGCAGGCAGGTTAATGAAATATAACGTATCTTAAGTATCGAAGCACTCACACATTGTATATTCGAGATAACAACACATTCGTAGCTTCAAGTACGTTCATTACACACGGTCCAGCAGATACAAGTACCGACAGGTTTCGATATTGGAAAGAGTCCCGGTTCGCTGCAAATAACTATTGATCTAAGAATGAAATCTGCGTTCGCCATGCGATTTATCAGGGATTATCCTGTATTAACGCCGCCGATTTTGTTACGAGACAGATGGAAACATAGTTGTTACGGTTAAAATCTGGTGTTATTGTTTGTTTGGTAATATTAAACTATTCAAATAAGATCTATATGTAATTTAGCTGTGAACGTAATCGAAAGTTTTTTTACGACAAAAGATTGCCAAATGCCTATATATAAAATAAGTCTTATATATTCCCTATGATTGTAAGGGTAACAGTAAAATAAAGGGTGACAATTAAAGCTTATAAGATGTCGTTTTCCAGACATAGCTATTCTCCCCTGTAAAGGAGAATAGTGCAATCACATTACGTTGGAATATAAAATGTTGACAAAAATAATTCTATTCTCACAGTGCTTAGGTTAAAACAAAACAAACGCTCAATAAATAATTTATGAGGCTTAAAGGATTGAGCATATAGCGCTGCGTTGCGGCATTCTTAGCCCGTGCGCACGGCGTTTGGCCGCTTCCATGTAGACTTCACGGTTGAATTGGCCCGTGCTCACCGGCACTTTACTGCGGGAAATGAAGGTTAAAACCGGGGAAGAATATTTAGCTTTTCCGAGAGTAAAACTGTTGAACACCGTGATAATAATAATCAGAAAATATCACGTTTAGCACATTTCGCAGGCTCGCAGTACGCGAGTCGGTGTGTTGATATCTCGACACCTCGACGCATCTCTTTTCGTATTTCTTGGGCACGGCACTCAACAGAATATATTGTTTAAAATAAAATTGCGATTACAAAAAAAAAACACACTGCAATACCGCTAACCCAACTACACTTACTTAATATGTTGATGTCATTTTGTACAAAAAAAACAAACAAAAGCATTTGATACTAGTGGACAGTAGTTACCTTTCTTGTCCTGGTTGTATAACTACTTCGTACAGCGCATATACAGGTCTGTGGTCGGAGGTTCTTATATTTCTCACACTGTCGTAATGTAAGCAGTTCGTGTGTGCGTCAACTTTGCTTCGGTGCAATATACGGTCCTGCAATATAACAAGTCATTTAAACTTTGTTTATTAAATTCTAAAAATAGCCACACAGGTCGCATTTCAATCTTTATTGTTACGTTTACCGCTCATTCAAGTCGTGAACTTCGACTTGTGCTCGTTAACAAATATGTTTGCAATGGTGTTCAATGTCAATCTTCTTTTAACAAAGCCGCTAGTGTGACCTTGTTGTGTTACTCCCATTAGATTACATAAGGTACTGTAAACTCAAATATGTTTAAGTTTAAATAAGCACGGTCGTTAAGCCTAAATAGGCAATTAGGAAGTAATTACGCCCAAGTGCCACTGATTAATGGCAATTTTAAATATCAATTACTATGAACTCTGTTAATTAACTTTGGAGGCTCTTAAAGTTGCTTAGCAACAATACAAACAGCTACGGGTGCGCGAACAAAATGCCTGTAACACAGGGCGTTGCATTTTCGAGCTTACAAGATTCTAAATTGCGATTATATGACAAGCATTAAAGCAGAAATAGATATTTGACGAATGTTTTAACACTCTGACGTGTTTCGCGTGACGTGGTTGTTCTAGTATGGCTCGAAGTTATCAATATTTAAAGTGGCCTTTCTGGAAATTGGCACTCACCGTATAGGAAGGCACTCGTAACTTGACTGTGTCGTACTGGTCGCAGCCGAGGTTGAACTTGTAAGTGGGCATGAAGTTGATAGGAGGTTCTTGGAAACCGTTAAACACTTTTCCTAGAAGATATTGTTATAAGACCGCACGCAAGACACATAATTTTTACGATACGACTTACCAACGTGTATATGTTCACACTGGTCTATAGTTGAAATTAAACACTTTAACATTTTTATACAGTACACATTTTTACATGAATAATACTCCGTTTAAACCGTTTGACTTCAGTGTCACCAAATTTGGGAAAATATTATTATTAATTACATTTTTTTTGTATTACTATTTTAACTAAAATGCATATGAATTTATACAGTATAAGTCATATGTCAGATTTCAAAAATCAAGCTGCCAATTTTATGATTAAAATAACATTAATTGGTTGAATATCAGGATCGGTATTATTGCATATTTTTAGATTATACACTGTTCTATGGTTAAAGTTAAACACCAATATTTTTACATGATCTTTTGAGTTACAATTTCACATGCATAATACTGCGTTAAAGCCCCTTGAGATTAGTGGCACCAAATTGGGAAATAGTATTAATGAGCACTAATTTTTATTTATATTACCATTTTAACTAAAGGTATATTTGAATTTATACATTTATGTTATATGGCAAAATTCCAAAATCGAGCTGTCAATGTTTATAATTAAAATACTAATAATTGATTGTTCATCAGGATTGGTATTTCAAGGGGGTCTGTGAGAAAATCAAGCAGAGCATGCACAAGTTAAAAACTGTTACTGTTACCTCTTTTCATGTTTGCCTTTAACTGGTCGCATTTGAGTGCCTCTCTGATGTCATAAGTGGCAGGATTCTCCACTTCTTGCTTCATATGCTGGTGGGGTTGGCTGATTCGGAAGTTTAGATCACCAAACCAAAAAACGTTGTCGAATCTATCAACACAAGTAACAATTATGAAGAGCACCTTAGGCATTGCATGGAAATGGAATTATGTTTATTTTTCAAGTAGTTTGAATTTGAATTATTTTTTTATATATTATATAAATATATACTTTTATAAATACAAATATAAACTTTTTTATTTGCTGGGAAGAAATAATTGTAAAGGCGTTGAAAAGCTGGAAAACAAAATCAAAATTCGGGACAATTAAGATATTGGCCAAAAGCAATTTATAATTGGAAAGGTAGTTTTAATAGTTGGTGATTGATTTGTCTGGTTGATTGATCGAAAAACATTGTCAAATTTCTCGCCATGACCATAAGGCGGTGGCTATTAATAGTTGAGAATATATTTGATAATTAGGGCCAGCAGCTTATTATTAGGACTAAAAACACATTTTCTTCTTAGGGTCAAAACATTTTTAGCGTATTTATTATGGTAATTTTTCTACATTTATAAATGATTCATTTGAATTAAATGGATTGATGCCATGTCCGTTAATAGGATGTCTGAAAGAATATTCAAGGATGGTAGGTTACCTAGTCTGAGAAAAAACCTGTCCCAGAACACACATGGTAAACAGGTTCATACATACACAACACACATAGGGATAAGTAGGAGGTATGTTAAAGAATAGCTTTAGCATATTCCAAATCACTACATATTATGTCCAGATTAAATAGTATAATCTAGCAAAAAAAGTTAAATAAATATGGCGACTAAATAACTGACCTTGAGAAAGGGCTACTTGATTCTTGCTTATATATTTCATTGGATCGCCGAGGTAGTTGGAGTTGTTTGATCACTTTGTTGTAATCGTCAATTCTTTCTTTAACTTTAGTTTCACCAGCTGTTTGGACATTTGGAATTTTAAAGTTTCAAGGAATGTCAAACTATGATTTTTAAATTAACCTAAAGAAATTCAAATTTGTGTTTATTTTATGAATACCGTACTTTGATTGTAAAAGATGTTTGATTTCTCTTGGAAACATCGTTAAATTATATTTTTTTTAAATAAGTTTCAGCAAGGGTACATAGGTAAGGGTAATTCCAATCTGTTTTACGGTTTTTTAACCACTTGGAGTGTGGAAAATAAAAATTTACACTTACAGTGAAAATGAGATGTCAAAAATAGAAATTCTGAGCCAAAGAATTTAAAAGACATTGCAGCTGCTCCTTTGGTCTTAATCTGGGAGATCATACGTGTGGTGACACGGTCTTCATCAAAATCTAACAAAACATGTAATGTTACAACCAGTGACCAGTGCTTTAATACCCACTATGTTCAAGGAAATCGAAATGTTATATTTAGTCTTTCGGAAGACAACTAGAACCAATTGTTAAATGGACCAGGGCTTGACTGTGAATTGGTTTAATTTTGTACACAAAGCTATGTTTACCACAGTACTGAACACTGGCTACCAATAATAGCACACCACATATTTAAGGAGTAGGTAGGTTTTTACAATCAATAATGCCTACTCTTGTTTCGCCATTTATATGAATGAAGGAGGATCAATAAAGCTCAATCTGAAACAGATTTTAATAAAATACGGATTTATCGTCTTGATATAAGTTTTTAAATTGACTTTACAAATCAACAAAAACATAACATTTACAAAACAATTTATAATGATAATGGTTACATGAACAAATTTTAAACCAGCTTATTCCGTATACTTAACCTACATGAGAAATTCCAAATTAAATCACGACGAATAAACAGGGCCAAGTGTAAAACGCCGTGAGATACTGAATGCGCAAGTACGTGATTGGGACCAAGTGTCTCCTGCAGTTTGATTTCCCATGCTTTCCTGGAACATAAAAGTTTCTTTACTGAACAGCACATAGAATACATACTGTTATTTTGTACCCATGAAAATTTAGACACAAATAAAAAAATATATATCATATATGAACGGTAAAACAAAACAGAATATACAAAAACTATACCAGTACTACATATGTCAAAATACTTGGTAATGGACTGTGTTGAATTAGAAATGTTGTTGATCATCGCAATATACGACCCACAGAAATACCACTTTTAAGTTTATATCCTGGCCCATTTTGTGTTAAATATATGTAAAATGCAATCAAAGTATACATAAAGCTAAATCACTCATTTAAACGCTGCAGTTCTACTGGTAACTGATTTTAAAAAATTTTTAGAGATCTAATAAAATTTCTCTGTCACTTACTGGTCTTGTGGGGCTTCCTGCACTCCAATAACATACATGTCCTGCAAGTAGTCTTCGTGGTCTGGGAGAAGGAACTCGTCGATATTCTCAGGAATATCACACCGTTGCATGTTCCAACTGCCTAGGGGTGGTTTTTTAATTATCAGAAACTCTTTAGCATATTCAGTTATTGGGTGAACTACTTGGTGATGTAGTTTAAAAGCTCTTGAAATAAGACTTATGGATAAGATTAATACATATTTACCATACATGAAAAATTTACCAAAACACAAACAATATATTTTTGTATAAAAGATATACATAAAAGAGACAATTTATAAAATACAGTATCTTTCACTCATTCTTACCAATAAAAAGACGGATTCTTTGCTCTGGAAAATATCTGTTTAGCTCTTCTAAACCATTCGTAGATTTTGATTTTGACATGTGGCCCACCAAGAAATTTCTGAGCAAAACATTTGTATGGTGTAATATACTGCAGATAACATATATTGCATACCGGTACTTTAAATAATAAACTGATATACAATAATGGTATGGAACTCATGTTGGTCTGTGGAAGTTATAAATCAACAAATGGCCTAGTCAGAATGTAATTATTAAACTACCGCTTAAATTGATATTAACAGGAGTATATTGCCATTAGTTGTTGTTTAATGTTGGTTTTTATATTATATCTAATATTTTAGCGAACTTTGGCTTGAACAATTACTTTAAAACCAGCCATACTTCTCATACAGTACTAGTCTGTCACACTAAAGTCCTATATTGACAAACATGAACAATCTGGTATATTAACTACCGATATACTAATAAACTATTACAGTATAATAAACCGATTGCAATATTTCCTTCATTCTGTATATTACAGCAGACCTGTAGAAATGCACCATACAATTAAATTGACTAAATCACATCTACGTCTATGTGCAATGTACAGATATTAGATGGTTAAGTAGAAACAAAACAAAAACCTACCTCTCCCGAACAAGATAACTGGGTATAGCTGGCAGAACACTTTTCACTGAATGGGTTTCGGAAACTGGTTTTGATGAAAGGGTTTCAGAACATGCATCAAAGCACGAATTTTCTTCATCTGATGACACTTTGAACTCAACTTTGGATGAGTTTGAAGAGGTTGAAACTGACATATCACACTCGTCAGTTAAAGGTAAACAAAGTATGACTTAGTTTAACCGGCATTGCCACATTCACAGTGGTGACACTTAAAAAAGCCACTAATCAGATCTCTATCAACAATTATTATCCACGACTTACCGACGCATTCTAAATTCTATGAAATACTAAACAAACTATCATGAGGCATTTAATTCTGTTAGTTAAATCGTACATATTATTTCGAATAAACAGAGTCTACAGTTAAACGGATATCAACTAGCTACGACCAAACATTTTCCCATTGTCTATCTGTTCTTAACATCAAGCCTAGTAACTTTGTTTTCATGTATATTTGTTTATTGTAAATAGAAAAACAAGTATCACACAGAAATGTTAAATAATGTGAGAGGAGATATACTACCAATCGCTTTTAAGTAGAAAAACTACATCGCTGGCTAAAAGAAAAAAAATTAAACTAATTTGTTTTTTTCGCGATACGTAAATATTTTTTTAGGATCCAACACTACCGCTTAGTGGTGCCACCTAGCGAAAAAACCTACAGCCATTAAACTATCTTAGTTTGGCGAGCCATCGTCGGTTCACCCCTGTCTTACGTTTGATGAAGAATATAATACTGAAGTAGTATTCCTTCGGAGGAGCAATTTAAAACGACATCTCATTTTTGACACCATGTTTTGTAACCAGTACCGTTTTGACATCTTTGTTAAGCGGACTTTCAAAGTACGCAATTTCCTAAATTTGGGTAATTAGCTTGGTCGCTATATACATAATATTATTTTAAATTTAGTTAATTAGATTGGGCAGTATGACCCATAGAAAATCAATTGCCGGAAAAATAGTATATGACTATTTTGCGATTACGGGAAATTCACCCAGAGTAAAACCTAAATTTTGGGTTTTGACACATCTAGGTCATGTTATATATACCTATACTAAATCTGAAAGTTTTATCTCGATTTGAATGCTCCTTCTAAACTAGATTTTGGACGGACAACACATTCTTGTTTAAAAAATAGTTTTGCCGAAAAAAGTTAATTAGTAATTTACGATTCTGGGAAATTTCACACTCGGGCAGACAAGCCACCATGTCAAAGCGTTTGACGCAAAAAATTGGATAAAAACCATGTGTACTTTTTTAAAAGCGACCAATTAAAAATAATTAAAATTACTACACGTATTGCTAAATGCTTCGAGAGTCGTCGTGGAAATACTGTAGAAAAGTAAAAACAATAAAGTTTTTATTGAATGGTTTTAATAACGCCTACATACAAAAGCGTTTTTAGCTTTAAAAAGGAAATATACGTAAATATAAGTATCTCTGTGTTATACCGATCTGTAAAAGCCTTCAGAGATCGTACATATGTTAAACTTTGTTGTATTTTTATGCTGCTTACGTTTGTTACAAGCGTTTTATGCACAGCGTTGATAACTGACTACAGGTTAGCGGTTATCGCAAACGCCGCCTAAAAATGTAACTCATAAACAGACCTAATAAAGGGAGAGAGTCACTTTTCAGGCCAGACAAAAGATCTGATTGTAACAATGATCTTTCCATAAATAAATTAGTTATTTCAGAGGAAACGATTCAAATAAACAAGTTTGTTGAATGAATAAAATAATTTTTATTGTACGCGAAAAGATCATCGCTTGGGATAGATGAAATCATACGTCTATTAGTTAGTGCTGGAGAAATAAATAGGTTTAGTGGTAATCGAGTATGTGGTACGTTAAATCATAGAAATATAATATAATATGAACATTTGGGCACATAACGGCACTTATCAGCGAAAACGCTTGAAGTTTTTAAACGAAAAAATTGATTTCACACTTTGGCTGCAAGAATTACGCGGAAAAGATTGCACAACTAAAATAAAAATATTGAAAAACTGTAAAAACAGTTGAAACCAGTATTTTAACACAAAACAACAGCAGGAATATGACAAATTGCTACAGTCCGTCTATTAATATTGATCCGTACGTTTTTTTTAATTGCATAGGCCAATACAAAAATAGGATGGATACATTTTATTTTTATTAAGTTAAGGGGATTTTGCCCTAAATTTGAAGAGAAATTTTAATAACCGACGATTCTGAATTTCCGCACTATGTAGCATTCGTACTACTGTATTGCTAGCATGCAATGCTAATTGACCAGACGTAAAATTTCATGAAAAATGCGCAGTTTCAAGATTATGAGTGATTCACAATATATTTTTGCTTAAATGTTTTTTTTTAATTGTGCAACACTGCTGAAATCTTCGCGCCCACATCAGGAACGCTTGATGGGATGATTAGAATATTTGACGACATAACGCTCCAATCGCGGGGAACTGAGATGCATACGTCATTGTGACGTTGTTTAAGGTGTGACGTCATCAATAGATGGTGGAGACTGCGGCATTGAGTGGGTTGGGGCGGCAGTCAAGTACCCAGCTACCGCAGGGCCCCCTGAAATAAAACATTGCTCATATTATGTACACCTTCCAAGTACATGTTTTCTTAGTTCTTACTATGTCGGAAAGTATGCAAAACAAATAGAAACATCTATGTATGCGATCTCATGCAACTTAATAAACAACAGTTAAACACCCACATCAGAAAAACTGGTCGAATGTATTTTTAAATTAATCGAAAACCAATGAATGACCTACTTTGATGATAAAAGATCCCGAAAACAAGTTATTACAAACAAATTTCATTTTAATCAACCAAAATGTTGCTTACCGGTCAAGTAGCCTGCAACCGAGGTGTTGGATATGAATAGATCATGCATCTGGTCTTTGTATGCAGCCCAAGTTTTCGACTTATTAAGTTCCTCTTGTATCTGGAACGCATTGGCATTTAAACGATAAATCTATTTCTTTGTGTGTGTATTGATAAACTTCAAATATAATGACCATTTAAACAAACAATATATTTGTATATGAAAATGATTTTTATATTTCCTAAATGTGCAAATCGTATATTTCCTAAATGTGCAAAACTACACCCAATTATTAATAGTCAAATAGGTTTCACTCTTAGCAATTCGGAATATACAGAAGTGTTTACTTGTTCTCCATATTCCAAGCTTGTGGTCATCGCTTTTAATGATTTAACAATCTGAGCTTTGCTTGAAGACATCCCCCTTGTTATTTTGCAACCCACTATCATCCAGTAGTTGTAGCAGGTAAGCTACCAGCCCTGACTGCACCACCTGATATAATGAAGAAATGATTTTTAATGATATTAAAAAAAAACTTTTTTCCCGGTTTCTCTGAGTACACAAAGAAATAGTACCTAGCGACAATTATACTCATATTTATCACCAGTGCGAATTTTTTTTTATAGAAGTTACTGTTGCGCCTCCCACATAACACTGCATTTTACTGACTGAAAGCAACTTCTTTAATGTGGGTTCGGTAAAAAAAGATGTTTGGGTTTGTTTTTATCCGGCAACCCTTTCGAGGTACCGTCTGATGTATGTAGACTGAGCTATACTTGATATTTGACCGGAAAGGACAAGCAGTTAGATGTTTAACATCGATTGAAGCACATTGTAACATCTTTGGTAGCAAGTTCCACTGGTGGGTTCAGATAAACCAACAATAAGCACATATATGAGAAACGGGTTAAACTAAATATACCCTAACCATAGTATAAATGGTAAACTCAAGATTTGCATTTTCATTTTTTTAATCACCTGCAAAACAAAACAAATGGTTTTATTCACCTGCACCATGAGTTGGGGGCTGATGTTCTTACTAAACATGCGATGCAAAGCCTCACAAGCGAGACCAACTTTATCCGGTCTCATTTTCATGGCAGCTATCAGAGGTTTCATGCAATCTGTCTCCGCAAACCCTTGCACACAAGACTGGAAGTGGAAAGTGATGACAATATTACATTTGGTGAAACATTCAGACAACAAGCGGGCGTTGATTTTAATCAGGTAGACTGGACATGTAATATGGGTAAAGATTTCTGAATTTACTCTAGTCAAATTGAATCTTGGTGGAGTCAACTTTAGTCTAGAATTAATAAAAAAGAATCGAGGTTGACTCACAAGTAGGTGTGTTTCTTTTGGCAAGACACTTATCGAAACAAAAACAGCAGAAATCTTATACAATGTAATAGTTCTAGTAACCCATTGGTAGTGGGCGAGGTATTATTTGCTTGACAACGTTCATTGTTTTTGTTACCATTCAGAGGTATAAAACATGAATACATTAACCCATTTGCTTCATTACATTTAACCAATGTTTGATTACTAAAACCACCTTTTTAAAACATTTTTTACAATTCAGTTTATATGACTAGTAATTAAAAAACAAAAGAAATACTGGAAGTAGAATTAGAATGGAAACAAAGAAACAGTTTATTATTTAGCTGATCATTAACATATTTTATTATTAAACTTAATACTGCCTTAATCATAATGACAGTAGTACTTAGTGATCAAGCTTTTCTACATCACTCACCTCATTATCAGAGAGAACATGTATCACGGAGATACATGCGTTTGGTATCGCATCGTTTTTGTTCGTCATGTGTTTGAACACAATAGGCAGATGACCAAGCGATGGAATGTGCTCCGCTAGTGTTGGCTGCATTGCAAACAAACTACACACAGCCTGGGTTACAGTCTCCAATATTTCACCCTGTTAAATGGAGTGTGGGTTTTCAGTGCATATCGATCTAATAATAAACACAGGATGCTTAATTATGCATGGAATAGGAAATAAGACCACACATGAAGTCTTGTTGACATTTTAATAAAATTTCATGATTTATGATGTTTGTCATTGGGTTTTTACTCATTAGCATTTTGTCGCAATTAAGACTATCATTGAAAAATAATTAAAAAAAAAAATAATTATACTTAGTACATTCAAGTTGATCGGTACATAACTTTTCTATTCAGATTTTATTATATAAAAAAATAGCTTAGTACATTGACTTTGATTCCCCATGTATGCAAATTGTTTTATAACAGGGGTTTTCAACCTTTTTTTGCTCATGGTCCAGTTAATGAGTAAAAAAATGGCGTTGGCCCATAACGTTTAATGAAAAACACAAAATAAAAAACATTAAGTTTTTTAACAACACAATAAATTAATCAGCTGAACATTCATACAACTTAATGAGAAGGCTGTTGCTGTAGTTTGTCCACAATACTTTTTATTCTGTTACAACTGCTAGGGGAAAAACCTTTTGATAAAGCGCAATACTTGATCATGATTTCTGATATCGCTGTATGCCAAGCTCTGTGGCCCACTGAAAACATTATCATGGCCCACTACTGGGCCATGGACCATATGTTGAAAACCTCGAATCTATACTGTGTACATTGGGTCATTATAAACAAACTTCATTTTGGAGATTTTCTTTGTTAAAAAATACAGTACAATACATTGATTATATTCTAAACCTTTGTTTAGCTGTGTTGCACTTTTAAGAAAAGTGGTTATTATTACAACATCCAAAATTGATTGGTCCACTGGTAGATGTATAAACTAAATTTCTGCATATTCATCCGAGAATGAGTTTGCTAATTTCAATTTGTTGTTTTAGCTCGAGTAAATATATTTGACCATTTGCAAGATTTAAAATCCAAATGTGTAGACGTTTATCTTAATCACAAACTTTTACAAATACTTGTTTCTTTATGGAAAAACCATCGAGTCCCACATAAAAAATGTGAAAATAGGAGTATTGCCTCCCTATAACAACGCGTGTTTATTTAATCATAACTTGCTTTCAAATCCTATAAAAAAGTCCAAAAAATTGTAACCATTGTTAGAACCCAGTTTTAAAAAAAATATGAAACACCAACCTGCAGTTTAGGCGATGATATGATCTTAGTGAACTTGTTCATGATCTCCACAGTGAATTCCCTCGGTTTACGAAGCACCCAGCCAGGTTGGGAGATGAATAAACGGAGGTAGACACCTCCAACCTAATATTATAACACAAATATGACGGGATTGTATAGTGTATATATATATATAGTTCAAATAAAAAATAGAATTTAAAGTTACAGTGAATAAATGTCACCAACAAAAGGTTAAAATATTGTTTTATTGATAGGAGTAGCACAGGCGAGATGAAGACCGAAGTGTGCTTGCAGAAACAACGTTATAAAAACATTGTTTTGCTGCGTATCGTTCATTGCAAAAAAACAATAATTGAATTAAACGAAGAACCCTAACTAGAATTTATTGCACTTATCATTGATTGCATAACTAGAATTGATTGCAGTAATAAATAAGAAATTTCAGATACGCAACACTGTATTAGTGAGCCACCGATATAAAACAAGAGCATCCTTAACATAATTGAATGCAGAGTAACTCTTGAAAGCTGACTGTATGAACTTTAACTTAAAAGTCTATACAGTTAAATCTTTCAAGTGCTACTCTTCACAGTCAATTGCCGACAAACATGGAGCTTTATCGTGTAGTTTATTCCACACATAGAAACTTGGTCATACCTCCAGTTCATCAGCATCTGCACCTTGGTACACTGGAGCAAAGTTACCAGGTAAGTTCCAGGGGGTGGTTGGCTTCAAAGTTTGTTCCTTGTATAAGCTGAAAGGAAATTAATTCATGTTGGTGGATATGTATCGGTTAAGTAAAACAATGGTGAGATATGCATATTAATATAGCAGGCGTAATGTTGCAAGCAAAAATGTAAGACTAATTTTAAGGAAATATATACAAAATTAGCACATGAAAAAGCAATCCATGTAAAGTAGTTGCTCACCAGATTGAACAGAGAAAGAAATACCTTTAGAACCGAACCATAAAGATTCTCATTATTTTAAACTCATACGAGTAAACTCATCTGTTTTTAGGTCAACACACTTAATGTACACTGCCACACAAATAAACAAGCTGGTTCAACCTAATGTAATACCCACACACAAAAATAAGACATGGTGGCTGCTTTGGTACGGTAAAAATTGCCAATGAAATATGATTCTAATACTTATACCTGGCTGTGGAAAAACGGTGAGAAGGCTTTGTCAAATAACCTAAAAAAACACTAACAATTCTCAAATTTCCTTGCTAGTTGTTCTAGACAATTCAGATTTTTTAAACTTATAAATTCACTGGGTTCAAGCAATGTTTCCTAATTGTCCCATCAAAGTATAAATCTGATTAATTTCCAATGCCACAATATTTCATCAGACAATATTTCTGCTGTCGGTCTATACAACCAATGATGATCCATCTAATGGCAGTTGATCTTGTTTGATACCCAGGGAAAACATCCTTCCAACGCCACTCACTCTATAGTGATCTGCTTCACGGTGCTACAGACGGTTTCACGGGTCTGATCGTTCCAGATGAGCTCAGGATTCTCGTGGTTTCCCTCGAACATATGAACCGACGCCTCGGGGGAGCTTTGCATCGCATCCACGAAGATGGACGGGAGGAACTTGCTCAGGTGGATGCGGATCTACAATGAGGAGGATTTGTTGGATCGGATAATATTTTATCAAATTTATCACAGAAATTTTAGATGGCTGAATTCGATTTACTGGATGTAGAAAATTTCTCACACTATAGTGGCCAGATTGATAATAGCAAAAGATAAAAAAACTTTAGGTTTTTTGTTTTAAAATTACAAAAGTTTTGTACAATTGATGAATTGCAATCAATAGATTTTTACAAAGCAAGGTGTGTGCAACATGTTATAACAAAAATGCTACTAGACTTCCAATGCAGTGTAATATTATTTAACTAAAATAAAATTTTAAAATCTTAGCAGAGATTTTAAAGTTCAAAATAGTTTAAATTAAATAGCATGTTAATTCCCGGAAACTGACCATTTAAGGAATAAAAATTAACAAGTGATAACAAGCCAAACCTTAGGTCCAGTTAGTTTATCAGCGGATAGTTTTGAGAAGAGTTCGGCTGTTAGTTGTCGAAGGTTGGGGTTGGTGGAGTTGCAGAAGACGTTCAACAAATACAGCACGGCACCTGGGAGATGAAATACTTCATGACACATTCGTATATAGGGTACAGGATGGGTGAAAACGATGAACATTTTATCTCAGTTTTTTTAAATTGATTTGAGCATTGTTGTATTTAGGATAATAAAAAAACACAGCCGTGGATGGGGTGGAATGGTGGTATCCCAGAAATTACCGAAATTACAAGATTATGAAGCTTACATTTGCTAACCGTGATTAAACTTATAAAATCATACAAATATTAAGGGATATAGGGATATGATATTCATCTTTATCCCGTGAATGGGAAAACCAAGGGGGTTATCACACGGGCAATCGTCAGATCACCTCGCGCTCATCGTCGGGTTACCGGAGCTATTGCAGTGTGTTGTATATGATAGACACGTTTTTTCAATTTGGTAGAACCCATTAATCCGCTGGGTTCAAGCAATGTCCATAAAGTGCCTTGCCCGAGGACACAACTGACTAGCTAGCGACCAGTTTCGCACCTGCAACCTTTCGATTGAAAGCCGACGCACTTAACCGTTAGACCAACGGGCCGGACATAAGATTGGGTTCAATTTGGAGTACATTAGTTTAACAGTCTATACACACATTTTAAAACTGATTAGAAATAATTAAGAACTTAAAGGTCAAGAACTAGAAAAAGAAAAGTAGAAAAATAACATTGTAAATTTGGGATGTAATATTTAATTCGGAGATGCTGTTGTCTTTGCAGCTATTTTCTCAACACCCAGAGACTAACAGGGGCGTCGGAACACAGAGGTCACCCACCTTGTTGTAGAAGCTCTTTCACTACTTTTCCGTTGGATGCAAGTGCGTGGAGTATGTTGAGCACATTAGTGGCACCAGCACTACTGAGTCCACGCAATGTGAGCAGGAGAAGTGTGCACACACGACAGTCTGCTATGTTCTCCACACACATGTTGTTGCTCGTCACCACTGTCAGTACCTGGGCATGGGATATGTTTTTGGTCATTTTTTACTCTCTCTATTTTTAAACGAATATTGGATAGGTACTGTGACACGTACTGACCACATTATATAAAACGGCTTGGGTTAAAAGTCGAAAGTAAGCTTTAAATGTGCTGTTTATTTATATCCTGGTTAGTGGAAGAATGTGCTGGGATTTTCATAATCATGACATTAAGTTAATATAATGGCAAAGCTTTTACAATATTTGGCTGAACGTGGTAGCAAAATGCTTATTTAACATTTACTACGTATAGAATTTGAGTGGAGTAAGGCAATCAAATTAGCATTCATTTATTTATGTATAAGGGTCTGTAATCTCATTCTCAAAAGTGCAAGATGTATCTTGCTTTTTATCTTTTTGCAACTAAGATAAGCCTAACATTTCAAGGTTAAAATATTAATGCCATAACAACCAGTCGTCACGGATTAATGTCAAAGTATTTATACTTTAAAAGCTTCGTACATTACCTCTAAAGCCATCAATTGCACATCAGCTTGATACTTGGGGTTAAGCAGACCAAATAACAGCTGGAAGTGTCCGATGCATTCAACTTCATGTCCTGTGAATTCATTTGTGGCATTATAGGGGGATAGGAGAAACATACTAGGACCAGGAAGCTTTGTATTTTGTTTTAATTGTATGCAAACACATATAAACAGTAATTGGTGGATTTTGTTGTTGTTTTGCATAAAAATCATGGGGTATTGTAGCCCCACATTCGGTTCACCTAATTGTCACAAAAATTCAGATCATGCAATTAGAAAAACACAGTCTTAGTCCAAATGTTAATATAAAATAATAACCTGGGTTGTTCTTTATAACATTAGATAAAGCTTGCAGGCAGAACTGGCCATATTTTAAGTTTTCTTCACTCAAAATTTTTGTCTGTGATAAAAGAGGAAATGTTATGCAACATGTTACATATAATCTGGTATCAAAACGGCAGGTAAGCTTTATTTATACCATGTTGGATCTTCAGTCGAAATGTCGTGGGATTAAAACCAACTGTATGTTAGTACATTGTGTCATTGGTAAAAGTCGCTAAAGATGTTAATAAAACCATGTGGAATAATGGCTAGAACAAAACCTGTAGATATGACTCCATCATATTTAACGTAATAGGTCGGACAAACTGACTGTGGGCATGAGGTAATTTGACAATTTATCACGATAAAATAAAAATTTACATTTTACAAACATAAGTATCTTACCTCTGAGGTTTTGAGAAGGTAATCCAAGAGCTTTTGGCAGAAGATTTTGGGCTCCTAGGAAAAAAGGAATAAATGTTTAAAAAATTAAAATTTTACAATTTTGGATTGTAAGAAAACAGTCAGTGATTTTAAACAGAAAAAAATAATGATGACTGAAGCACAAAAATGTATTACAATTTTGGGTAAAAAAAATATGAAAGTATTTTAACCTCAATGCTAAATGTGGGTTGTTCGTTATAAATCCGAACAAAAATATCTCCCACGATCAACTCCTTTTGGTGAAGTGAGAAGACAAAATCAGCTCCAAATGATGGATCACATTCACCCTGTGGAAATAACATTTATATTTAACCTGGCTAAACATGCATTTGTATGGTATATACTATGCAGGTTTAGGATATAGTTTAATGGTTACAGTAAAATCATATTATCCTGAGTCGATAATTAAATGCAAGATATCGGATGGCTTTGTTACTAGTAATCTACCAGCAGTGGAATCTGTATTCAATTATTTTTCGACATTTAAATGAGACAAATCATACAAACTGTCCAGTTTTATGTGCTCTGTGATGTGTACACAGGTACACCAATTTGGTTATGTGAAACACATCAATGTCAAGTGTGTTAAAGCCCAAATAGTTGTACAATTTCCAAGCCAAGAACAAAGTTCAGAGAGCCAACAATAATTCAACTTTAAACTAAATGTTCCAAACTTACAGTTCTAACGATGTTCTGCTGCTGTTGCTCCAGGAACTCGGTCAACTCGAACCGTGTCCCATTATCCCACATCAGGTATGGATTCTCTGTGTTACTGTTCAGTACTTTTAATACCTGTGTTTGAGTGTGTGTCAATTTAATGGTTCTAGAAAGACAGATCTGTATATAATTGATATGACTTTTCTATTCTATTGGTGGAATTTGTGTATTATTTATAGTAAATAAGGATTTTAAGTTTCTCCTTGCAAAGTATACTTTTACATTACATTAGCTATTTCTGGTTTACAGTTGCAAACAATGATTAGGAATTTAGGTCTGTAACGCTTGTGACATAATTCAACTCTATCTTATTCGAATAGAACCAAAATAGTTTAGGATAAAATGAACAATTCATCAACTAATCATCAACATATATATCAAGATATTTGTTGAATATCAATCAATTAAACTTGGTATTGGATTTCATATATAAAAACTATGTCATCTTTAAGTGAATATTTATGATGATAATTCTCAACAATTCACCTCTGCATATTTTCCTTGGCCGATAAGCTTGGTCAGGTAGGGGGTGATAAGGGAACATAGAGATTTATGCAGCAGGGGGTTCACGGTGTCTGGAGTAAGGTAGCCCCCTAAACATGCAAGAGCATGGATGCTCAGTCTTGCTAGTCTGTTGGCCACTTCCTGTAAACAGATGCAGGAAAGAAAGATGTAAATGATTCTGGCAAATTTAGATAACCATACTCACAATGCTGAATGAACCAGAATTACAAGTACAATAGAATAAAATGTATGCATCATGATTTTGTTAAAAAAAATTTTTTATAAAACTATTTGTGCCCAAACTTAAGACAGCATTATTTAAAAATAAGACATCAAGTTGCTATTGATAGACTTTTCAAAGAAAAATGGACAATGTTCTGCAGATATCCAAGTTTTCAACTCAAGAAATGCTGCAATCATACTACCTGCTGGTTTGTATTTTCGCTCTTAGTCACCCCTCCTTCTTCCAATGTGAAGTCATAGTTGAAGAGATAGAGCAGAAGATGCCACAACACCCCGCACTTGAAGAGTTGGGTCTGCAACGCCATGTCCATCGCGAACGCGCTCACACACTCGGTGGCGACGCTGCACAGCCGCGGAAGATTCTGTGGTGATGTGGATTGTTTACATCACTATATTTATATTATGCATAAAAGGGACGGGTTCTAGGTAGCACAATGGGACCAGTAATAAATACTTTACAGATACTTAATTCCAAGATTTTAATTGTGTTATCGTACATGTACACTTTTTGCAGTAAATATTTAAGTGATCAATTCATAGGTAATATAAGTTTTTTTTATTGAAAAATCCTGTTTTTGACAAAAACTGCCTTCATATAAGCCAGAGACAGTAACAATAGTAAATAAGGTTTCAGTAACAATTAGAGCTGGGCGTAATTACGAAATTACGTTCAGTTACGTAATTACGGACGTCGGAATTACGTTACGTAAGTCCAATCAAAATTACGTAATTACGCATCTGTCCGTAATTATTCAAACGGGAAATGATGATCGTTGTAGATATACTGTCTTTGCAATTCCTTGTTTAAATCTTGGCAAAAAAAATTGTTCGTTTATTTTTATTCGAGTTAGGGCTGTGCGAAGTTAAGTGTTAACCGGTTAATCGACGTGGGCGTCACAGTTAACCGTCAATGAAATCAATAAATGGTTAACCGACTGTGTTCGTTTTTAACGCCTACAACATCGCATGATAACAATACACGGTATAGGGTGTTTTTTTAACGACCGCGCGGTTGACTTTCAGTGGGCCTACTATTAGTGATGGGTCGAGTAAAGGTAGAGGCCCCGAGTTTGTATCGAGTTGCTAACGATTGCTAACCTTATCTTTTCGCGTTGCTAACTGAAACTTGTCGTGTTGCTAACCGTTGCCCGTCACAGTGTTTATTGCTTTGATCGGCGGTTTGACCTAGGGTCACGTTGACCTAGTTTTAATACAGGACCGCTGACGCACTCCCGAGCGCGTTTTTTTCCCAGGATCTTGCCATTATTAAGTACTAGCGAGAGAGAACACTTGGATAAAAATCTTGGCTAAAAAAAAGTAAACCGATTTTTCCTTGATCTGTTAACCGTTATAAGTATTTGCACAGATCTAGTTCGATTAAAATAGTTCCCCCGGTAAGAATAATCAAAATCGCGTTAAATACATAGAACGCCCGGTAAGAATAATCAAAATCGCGGTAAATGCACGTGATCTTGGATTCGCGCCAATTTCCTTATCTGTAATCAGCGCGATAAGACAAAGGGCAACGCCGCCACGATCTGCGGTTTGTTTACTTGTGAATTTGCTTCAACGCAGGACGAATGAACCGTTTAGTTAAACTTTAATTGTCTACCATCAAAATACATCCAAAAGCACGATGATTTTTGGCTGTTTTTAAAATAACGATGACGTCATAAAAATTACGAAAATTACGGAATTACGTAACTGAGCTGGCGTAATTCCGTAATACAACTTTGATCAATTACGCCCAGCTCTAGTAACAATAGTAAAGATATCTTAAACATGCACAAAACTAATGCAAGATAGATCAGCTGGATAAATTATTGGTAAGAAATTAACGATTCATCAATTTTCTTACACTATATGTCAAATTTATCAGTCTTATGTCACACAGAAGAATTTAATATTTCTTTTCTCACATCATGTTAAAAACCTTTAAAAAAATTAAAACTTGTTTGTCTGTAGAAAAAAATGTAGAAGAGCGCAATATTAACCTTGAAATACAGGATCCTGCAAACGTCTTTGACGATCCTGAGGTCGCCCATGAACTTCTCACGACACTCCTCGAACTGAGCGGCCACAGCATAGCATCTGCACACGTGGGTGCACACTTTCACTGCAACGTCGTCGTCTTTGGACGAGAATGAGAGCATTGCAACACAACGTGATAGTGCAGCTTGAAGGATCTGAGATATGGGGGGGAGCGTGATACATTAATATGGGGGAGCGTGATACATTAAGCCTGCTTCCGCACCAGCTGACATGGGTTGTAGATTACATTGTATGGCAAAATATACATATTGATTAGGTACACCAGGTGTTCAATGCGGTGGTGACAGGTTTGCAAATTTATACCTTTGCACAGATTAAGGTTGAGTATTAAACTAGCAGCTATTAAAAAAAAGGTATAAATGTTATAGGACTAAAAGGCGTATAAAAGACAATTTTAGACCCACACTCCACCAATATTGAAGAACTGTGAGTTGCAATAAAAAAAAAATTTACGACCTGTGAAATTATGATCTTCAGTAGTTTTACATTTAAAAGATTTTTAAATCATGTCTCACCTCGATTCCATTCTCCCTTCTCAGTTCTTCAGCATTCAGCGCAGAGCAGTTGACGGTGTGGTATGCCAGTTCCGTGGCTTCTGGCAGCAGTGGCTCCGATTTGCTGAATAAATTCTCATCGCCAGTTTCCATAGTGATGGTCTTGATCAAAGCAGGGTAGCCGGCATATTTGTATGGGGCGAGTTCTGGGTGGTGGGTTTAGACATAATGGGTAGGCTACAACAAGCAGGTAATTTATGTATTTAAGGTAAAACTAACAATGCCGTAGAGTTGGTATATTTTTGTTTAAATAAGATACAAGTATTTATTCTAAACAGTGCAAAGTAAATTTTGGTATATTTCACTACGTTTTTTTGTGTGTGAACTACATCCATACTCGATACGATACAAATACATTAAACCTCAAAGGTCACTCACCTTCTTTAAATCTCCGGAACAAAATGCTCTGAGTTTTGAGAATAAGAAGAAGGTTGTGTGGGTCGGGACCATCAACCACTCTCTTCTTGGTGCACAGGAACTCATAAGCTTTGTTTACTGCTTCGAATATGTCCTGTGGAATAAATGCAACGAGAATTAACCTGGAGTCATCTTGTTGGTTAATAATGGAGAAAGAGAATTTTTAAATAGCTCTTTTCGTGGCTGTTATCTTTTAAAAGTAAAATAATCATGTGGTTAATATAAACGCACAGATAGTAGATAACCTATCTACAGACTTAAAACCAAAAAGTCAGAACAGAAACATTATTAGAGACTCATCACTCAACAGAAGAGTGTGGTAATATGGTTATACTTGTTTTAATGTTGGTTAATTACTGATTAACAATTAGAACAAATTTAAAAACCGATTTAAATGCACTGGTACAATGTAAATAAAAAAATGAAACTCACCCTTCCTTCTGGGTTTTTGTCAGGGTGATACTTTTGTGCCATTCGGAAGTACGCTTTCCTTATCTGACTCTCGTGGAAACTGACAATTAAATGGAACAAATTGATTTAAGTTTAAAATGGTTACAATAAATAGCATATTTAGCTACAGAAACTACAGATTAAGTCGGCTGAAGTCGCTGTGTTATTATAAAATACCGACGACATGAAAAATAAATTTTCGTTAAATAAATAATATTTAGTTCCGGCAACTCTCTTTTAAATGCAATAAACTTACGGGGCTTTATCCTTAGGCAGACGCAGGGTATCATAGGCCTCCTCGTATGACATGTTGGGTCCTTTCTTCTCCACTTCTTTCTTCCAAGCTCCCAACACATCTTTCAGGAAGGAAACCTACGAATTGGGAAACAAGTAACAAGCAAGCCTGGCGTTGAATTTTCATGATTTACAAAATCAATATCAATTGCTACTAATCAGCCCAACACTACTTTTATAAATATTTGACTAAATTACACAACTGTAAATTGTGTTGTGATGATTATTGGATGCTTACTTTTGATCTTTGTGTGGTAAGTCTCATTATATAAGACTGTTTAGTCCTATTACAGAACATGATATTATTGATTGGGAACCAGTAATATAATAGTGACCCTTTTAAATGCCACTTGTTTATAAATAAATAAAAAACAATTTGGGTACCCTTGAACATTAAATATGATCTTGACATGTGCGAAAACAATTCAGTTTTTAAAAAAAAGTTTACCGTCTTTATATTTTCAATAAACAAACCAACTTACTGGGTTTTTGATCTCCCAGTCTGGGAATCTAGTTTCGTTGCAGAGATGACGGAGGTAATAGATGTTGCAGAAGAGTTCCTCCTCCAGCTGTGGGAAGCTGATGGCAGGGATGGGAACGTATTGGTAGATCGCTCGTACGTTGCTCATCAGTCTCGGGGAGAAATCAGCGATGTGAGCTGCAATCTTCTCGATCATGTATCGTCTGGGTGGATTAAGATTATACATTAACAAAAGGGAAAAAGTTGTGGAAATGATGTTAAGTAGTGGTTTAAAGATTAGAGGTAAATATGTAAAAATTTATCACAGGTTTTGGGGAATTTATAAATTATAACATATAAAAGTTAAAGAGCTATAATAAAAAATATCAAGGTTTTTGTACAACATATTAAGATTGGTGAAAATTTAAGTGTTTTGATTGCCCGAAGGTATATTAAGCATAATGATCATGCTTTCCTGATTGAAGCGCACAGGACATAAATTGTTTAACCAAAGAAAAAGTCGACTGTGTTCTTAATATAATTTTGGCTTCAGTCAGGTCTACAAAAGATTTCGAACTAAAACATAATATGCTGGTCACAATATAACAGTTCATATCTAAACATCTACCTGTACAATTAATACGTAAAACACTAAATCTTTTATCAAACCCAACTCAATTGATTAAACTGCATAATCATATATAAAGATCAGGGAACTCAGTTTCACCTCATTTCACTGTTCCATATCGCTTCAGGGGTGTCAAACTCTCCCAGGAATATCTCGGAAAACTTCTCAGCGCCGTAGTTTTCCAGATAGTGGATCATGGCTTCGGGGAAGAGTGCTCCAAGGATGCTTCTCGCCAACATATCACTAGATGCCTTGGAACATGGGATAATGTCACTTTAGTGGTTAAAGCATACAGCCACACAACAGCTTTCCTGGTATAATTGATTGAATCACATTACATTATAAAAGTTAAAGGCGGTCTGCATTTGCACACTGTGGCCAGGACTGTGGTCCTTAACTGCTTTAAAATAAGTCTGAAGGGAAAATGTATTGATTACATACCTCCTCTGTGGCCCTTGTAGCTTGCTTCAAATGAAGATATTGCAGGAATTTTCCGATTGGAAGCACATTTGAACCCGTGTACATGAGTATGAAGAAGAATATACCTGATAAAATAAGTCACATGAACAATAAATAGAACATAGAAACCTTATACTTTATATAACAGGTATTGTAAAAATCCCCAAGCTTAACCCTGCTGTTCTAATATTGTAATACTAAACTTAAACAATAAAATGACCTATATTTAGTATAACCATTAAAAAACTACAGATCAAAACACATCTGTAAGCCTGCAAAGTGTAGATGCATATGTGGTGATGAACAAATATTCATCTCACCTGTTAGATAAATACGGGAGAGTGATGGATTGTCGAGCATCACATTAAGCAGGAGGATCGAAACTTTCTCAACCAGAATCGGATCAAATGTGAGAAGAAGCTGTGAAAGACGGAGAAAAATAAATCTCGGTGATATAATTCACAACATGACATTCCAACCTGTATACAGTGTGGGAGACATATTGGTTCACTCAGAAGACGCTTCACACGAGGCAGAGGTCGGATCACAGCGTTGTTCGCATCTCTGTGGAAGCAATCAAGATAACAATTTCTAAAATGACATCAGCAGTTAAAGAGTATGAAGTACACATGTGGGCCAAGATGTTTGATGTATGCCAATAATCACCTGGCCATGTTGATTATATTTTGTAATACATATTGGCAGTTTATTGTGCACATAATAACAGTCCATTCTGTATAGTGAGAAGTGGTGGAGAACAAATGTTTGCCACTCCATTACAAATTATATTATAGAAGCATAACATTAATATTGTAAAAGAACAATACTGTTTTTTTATCAATGAGCTATAAACTCTTTAATGCTAAAATGTAAAGAAAAAATATCTTACAAAGAAATCAGAAATAATATGATGTAGGCCAACCTGCTGGGATAATATTCACAGATCCTGATCAGAATGTTGAGAATGACAATCGACAAATCTGTCGGGTTCAAGACTGCTTGTCCACTTGCCATAAGTACCCACTTTAACTGCGGGATTGTGTGTACATGCCGCCAACCATCCATACCTTGTGCCCAACATCTGCTTTTCGCTGTCAGTGTCCCATCCTCCCAAAAATCTTTCATCTGCATAACATATTCTTGAAATATGGAATCTATAATTTAGCCTTAAAAATGAAAAAAAAAATTAAGTTGCTAAGACTAAAACAAGGAATTGCCCAGAAAGTATTTTTACAACTACCTACAATTTCCGTTTGAAGAAGTATGGACATATGCGTAATTACGTAATTTTGATTTGACTTACATAACGTGATTACGTAACGTATAATCGACGTCCGTAATTAGTCTACAGAGAATTGACCATAATTAACGTCTTAACATAACCCTGATTGTATCCCAACGATATTGTTGTTGTTGTGTATTGCTAAGGAATAACGCACCAACTACAACTTCATATACCTCATGGAAACTGTAAGGTCCCAATCGCTCTTTCTCCTTGTTCCCGAAATACCACTCCTTTTCCCCAGCCCCCGCCAACATTTCCGCTGTTGCCTCGATCACATTGCGCTGGGTTGGTACGTGGGCACGAGTGGTATGCAGGTGAGCCAAGCTGAGCAGATCGACAAGAATCCGAACTCCATTCGCATCCATCACTTCTTTCACGTTCCTCTGGAAACGATAAAGGATTTGATAATTCACTTTATTCCACTGATTATCACAAAACATTAAAGGGATCTAGGGCAGGATAGGATACTAAGTTTCTTTCTGAAAGAAAATCAAGATTGCAGTACAAGACATCCAGACAGATAACCTTGTGCCTACAGTCGATTTGCTAAGCTATTTTAATTTATTTCATATATTTCACATTACATTATAAAAGATTCACTGGGTCTAGGTAATAACCGTTGCCTTGCCTCGTAAAGTAACAAAAATATAGTGCCACAGGGTGTGATAGAACTCATAAAGTGTCTAATCAAGACTTAACGCTAAACCTTACCAAATATGCCATGACTCTATTTCCAACCATGCTACAACAGCAAGGTGGATTTGTGACAATAAAACAACCCCCACAACCACTCACCTTGTGCTTTATTAGCTTCTCAACAAAGAGAATGAGTCGATCCCGTTCCAATCGATCCGAACATCGTTCCAGCATGCCCACTATGTACTTGGTGTCGTTGAATGGGCCGATGTCCTCCCAGCACTTCCCATACACAATCGCCATCGCTTGCAAGCACATGCATTTCATCGCGGTTTTCGGTGTAAGTAGGAACCGGTGGTACAGATCATTGAAGAACTCGTATCTTGGTTTAAAATCATGTTTTTATTCATACTTTATATGATGTCTGTTACAAGATTTCCAGCATGAATGTCGGCATGTTACCTTTGATCTGCCCCTATGAATGTAATGATGCTGTCCAACTGAATGTTTATGTACGGAATATCTAGACCAAATGGTTGACAATAACATAATCACAACATTATCCTACCATACACACATTGGAAGAAAATGTAATGATATCATTTTATATTTGACCAATATAAACTCACGATCTTTTAATCGCCAATTCCTCTTCAAACTCTTCTTCAAGCAGCAGACGAAGGAAATAATCTCCAATCTTTATTTCATCAGCCAGACATTCGTACTGGACCTAACACATTGAGAATTTCAAACAAAATAAAACACACAATCTAGAAAAATTTACAATAAAATTTTTCGGCTTAAGTGCTTATGAATGAATTAATCAGGTCAACTTGATCAAACATGGTTTGAGATAAGGATGATTTTCAGGTACTGCTGGCATTACAAATATGCATCTATATAAATTGTAATATACTTCACTGAGCTTTTAATGAGGATAATGGCTGTGCTGTTTGAGAACAAATATCGAAATGTGGAAGAAGAGTTTGACTGTTACCTCAAATTCATTATGATTCCATGCGATCTCAGTGGTTCTACCCAACTCCTGGTCGATGTGAAAAGCTCTCATCTCGTTCTCCAGAGCAGTTTTTAGCTCTTCACGAGTCTGGTGGATTGTGTGGGGTAAAAATAATTTAAAATCTGTAACATGAACGTTGACTATAGGCAGATAACAATAATCTTATTAATATTAAAATGTATGAAACTGTTTATTCATTTTTTAGATTTATCCACTCAAGTTTTCTTTTAATTACAAAAGTTAAAACTATTTTTAAGATATTTTTTGGAAAAAAACACAGAAGACAAAACACCTCAAAACTATGCCAGATAATTTAAAAATAAGAATACAGATTCCACCTGTTTAATTTGAACAATTGTGGTTTGCAAGGATTTACATTTATTGGAGAATAAATGTGATCAAGAAAAGCAATAAAGGTCCCGTTTCAATTTGAATAATAATGTTGTTCTTAAAACAAACAGTTTCTGGTTAAAGTTTTTACCTTGTGGTTCCAGATCAGGTTTGGCTTGGCGTGATCAATCGTGAAGCTGTAAAAAAGTGAGAACTATAACAATCATCCAAACAGATCACCTGTAGTAATAGCTTAGCAGTTTGATAGAAATCAGAAGGTTATGTGTTGAAAACCAACCACATGCTATTATAATGCGTAGATGGGAATTTTCTACTACCCAAGTAAAATCTTACAGTGTGTACAAAAGTTAAACAATTTTTGGGTATTATACTTGACACACTGTAATAACCTACAATCCAACTGCTAGAGCATGGTTATATTTTGGTGTTTTGAATACCCAATAAACAACTAGCATTTTTTCACCACCCCAGATAATAGAAGTTCACACTTCCTAAGTATCCTACTATACACAAAAACAAAGGGGGCTATACGCGTAATTATC
>CH003021.1:826461-908477 GCA_000149265.1 Ciona savignyi
TTCTGATTCTGCTTCAGTCTAAAACTCTTTCAGCTATCAATATCATTACATTCATGTAAAACATCAACCAAAAAAGTTTATCCGACTGGAAACATGTACATCACCTGTATTGCACACAATTGTTGAATCTGAAGACAGCATCGGTGAAGTTGCCGGTGGGATGCTGGGAGAGGAACTTGAGATGCATGCTCTCCACGTCTTCGTCGAGAAATACACGTTGGGGACCCAACCTCTGTCCCAAGTTCGTTGGAGTCATCTAGGGATTTTAGAGGAGGGGTGGTCAAAATGTGCATGAAGGTAAAAATCCTTCATAAATTTAACTTTTGAAAAAATGATTGCGGATGACATAGATTATTGTGGCATAAAAATGTTTATATACATGTTTGATCACTTCTTACAACTTATTTTTTGGTAAATAATATCCAAAAGTAAAAATCTACTAAAAGATTTAGGACAATAATTGTATAAATATTGCAACCTTCAAATAGATGCAAAATACAATGATACCCACAATCATTTTTAGATGTTACATTACAACTAATCTACTATTTATTCTTTTTTGTGCAATAATGCATTTTCTTCTGGTAAGGCTGTGTACAATTTGTCTCATTGAATTCTTATTATTATCTGTGTATAGTGTTCAGTTTATTAAAAAAAGAGCTATACTTATTAAAATGACCAAAAACAGGCAAGTTTAAGAATAAAAATTAATTTGCCCTATCTAGGTATAGAGTTTATATTCATCGGATGCCAAACACACAAAGAAAATAAACTCATAGTTAATGATCAACCAAATAAGGACTGATTTTACATCAAGTGACAGACAAATGTATTACATATTAACATGCAAGGTGATATGCTCTACAACTACTATATGCTTTGCAAGGGCACAAAGGAATAAAATTCATTAAAAGTGCAAACAAAAACTTAAAAACTGTCTTGCGTTAGGTACTTAGGAAGGTTATTCAAATGGGTATATAGATGCCCATGTTGATATTAGTTTTTATTTAAATTTTCCCCTTTCATCAGGTTTTAAATGCAAAAAATCTGGTATTGTTTTGAATAATGGATATTTAAGTAAAAGCTGTATGCTAGGTAGAATACCACATGAACGAAATATCAAACAATAAACATGTTGATGTACCTTGACACAAACATCACGATTTCCAGATGCACGCACACCGTCCAATAAAGTAGCAAGTAAGGAATCACGGTCAGTCGAAGTATAGTGTCTACTTTGCCCGTTCTTGTATTCTATAGAGAACCTTTGTGGATCAGTTTTGCTCCGAATAAGTGAGAAAATCTAAATAAAAGTTGAATTAAGGTAAGGCTGTTGAAAATAATACTGGCGCTATCGTGGACCTGTCCATACTAATGTAATGTAAAGACTGAAAAAATAAACATAGGCCATTAATGTATATATAATTGGAGAAACATACATTAGTTATTGGATGAGATATTAAATGGACTGAATATGAGGTATTTTTGGCAGTAAAAATGCACAAATTTATAATGAAATGTTAATGTTTATTAGCCTTAATGGGATATGTCATTTGCAGCACTAAAAAGGAGTTAACCAGACTTCTAGAATTCCAAAGTCAGATTGCAGATTTATTGTAAAAATATAAACACTTTGATACCTCTGATAATGGATGTAAAGTTGGTATACAATATGTGCCCGGGTCCCTTTCTAATATGCAAGTTTCGCTTAAACATAAAGTTCTTCTTACAGGTTCCTGAGTGAAAGAATGTAAATGGTTAATACCATAGATAAATCTAACAAACACATAACAAATAAACAAGCACAATTCGGCCCCAAAGCACAATTCTGCCAAACTCCACTGATATGTAGATTTTAAGCAAAAATGAACAATAGGAGAATGCAGTCATTTTGACTTACAATTGATCGATTGGTTATTTTTTGCACTGGGAACTCGGCAAGTGAGGTTATATGCTCATCATCACTAAACTTTCCCAAGCGATAGTTGACAAACTGGTCAAACGTGATTGGTTCTTTTCTTTTCTTCAGCACAACTCCAACGTTTCTCTCCGCGGCATTGACACAAGCTCTGATTAGTTCGTCTGCTTTTTGACATGCGAATAGATGCTGGTAAAAGAAAGAAATTAATAAGTTTGAAATTGTTCCATATACAAGGGAGTAAAGTTTTGTTGGTGGCAAGCTGTCAAAATACTATTATCTGTACCAGAGAGTAATAAATTTATTTTTAAATTTAACTTACCATTCGCGCATTACAATAAATAACTGCAACACCACCAGGATATCCAGATACCTGTTACATAACAATACGTTATTTCATACATCGATATAAATACTTTTAAAACATATTTTTTAAATTTTGAAAACTCTGCTTACCTCAGTAAATCCTTCTATGTTTTTGTAATCGTAAGAGGATAATATTGCTTTGGTAGATGCTTCTATTTGATTTAAACTACCAGCTCCAACCTAAAGTTACAAAGGTTGTCTAAGATATGGTACAAATAGGAGCACCAGGGTTGCAACAACTTTTTCCACAACTAAATGTTGTGTGTTGCATAATTTGGTTTTTAAAAAAACGCTTTGAAAAATAAAAAATGCAACTACAATATTTTTTTACATATTTACTATTAAGAAACATACAGTATATGTGCCGACTTGTGCTTTTAACTGCACACTGGTATAGCCTATTTCAAAGCGAGTAATAAAAAAAGATGTGTTTAGCCTTTTACCTCTAAAACGACTGGCAATCTGGTGTCAGTCCAATGATGTTTCATGGCATTAAATTTTTGAACTTTATGGAATGTCTCAGAGAAGAAATTGCAATATCGCTAAAATAAAAAAAAGAATTATGGACAACTATGGTAAACAAAAGAAAATACACATTTTTAAAAAGATCTAAAAAAAGTATTATAGCAGTCACGCAAGCGTTTCAATGACATATCTCGGGCTGGTTATAACCACGAAGTCAAGATCTAAAGGAAATTGGTAATTCTCTCTACTTACCAAAGCTTCAGTGATGACATCCTCGCGGTATTCGGTTGAAAATCGCATTGTTTCATGCTTTTTACCTGTCTTTCTTAGTGAAATGATAAACTCATTGTTGTTTTTTGATTTAGTATCAGCTATAATCCCAGCAAAATCACTGTAAGGCCACTGCAAAGATATAAAATATAATGATCTCAAATTTTTTCACTAAATAATAATAATAAGCTTTAATAAATATTCTTCAAAACTATGGTACGAATTGTAACCTGCATCCAAAAACAATTTACAATTTTCTAGTAATATAGAAATAGTAATTTTTATTTGATTACAGCAGATGGTTATTTGATTACAGCAAATATATACCGTAAAATGGGGTTACTTGGACCGCTTTTAAACTTTGATATAACACAAATTCTTTTTTTAAATCTCTGGTGTTTTTTAATCTAGCCTAAGATGTTTATGAAGTATTGTACTCTTAAAATGTTAAAAGTTTTATAATTTACCTATTCTACCAGATTCATAATATCCCAAAAACATGGTCGGTCCAAGTAACCACGGCTCGGGGTAACTTGGACCACCTATAACTTAGCAGCGGAGAAACGCATATATGCAGATGGTAAAACTCAAGATAAACACTTCTTTGTGTATTTTGCAAAACTATTCAAATATATGTTAGAACAAAATTAACTTAAAACACAAATTCATAATAAATTAATTATTGTTAATTAAAATTCATGACAGAACACTTTTTAAAACAGTTTCTAACTGTATTTGTCAATTGCCTGATGACACTGCCTTTTGGTTATTACTGTTTTGTAACAATTCATTATTCTATAATAAATGTCGTTGTTTGGACAATAAATATAATCTTTTAACTTGAATTGAGCACAATTTAACATTATAAATGTAGTCAAAGCCTTTATTGAAAGTGGTCCAAGTTACCCCGATTTTACATAAATTCTGATCAATATCAGTCTGATTCTATGTGTGGATGCCATGTAAGTTATTTGACAACTTTATTACCTGAAAAGGATACCACACAAATACATCTATGATTAAACAGAAGCTCAGACATGTCATTTTTACAGTTTTATAGTTAGGGTACCCATTTTAAAAGATGTAAATTAAGCAGTATACATTTGTTCTCCTTAAAACAGATAATTAAAATAAAAAATAAAATGTTTTTAGGTTTATGTTTTGTTTGTTATATATTATAGATGGCATACAAGCATATATACACTAAAAAAATATTAAATATTGGATATTATCAACAAAAAAACATCCATTAATTAATAATCCTGTGTCCGGTCCAAGTATACCCGCCGGTTCAAGTAACCCCGATTTACGGTATATATTTGCTGTAATCAAATAACCATCTGCTGTAATCATATATATATATATATATATATATTTTATCAAAAACAATCTTTTACTTGGTTTGTTACTTCTAATGTACTTGGGTTGTATGTGGTAATGCCCTTTGTTCCAATGGCAAACAATCTTTTGTATCTAATAAGGAAAAATCATGTTAGTAAAAGTGTACATCAGAATATATATTTTAACAAGCAATCTAATTCATAACCACCCCATCTTCAGGTAATTGAAAAAGAGTATGATGTATTTTTTTATACTTGTTTACATGGGGTTAGGATTTTAGGAATATGATTAAGTGAAGTATACATTTGGTCCAATCCAAGAAGAATACGCCCACCAGCAACATATCTATTAGTTTTTGAATCAGCTTTTATCTTACTATTGAGTGGGTAATTATGGACCTTTGCCCCCGTATGGAAAGTACGTCAATTTTCGCCGAGATCTCGAGTGTGCACGCGCCAAATATTTAAGTGTGCAGTGTGCAAACGTTCAAGAATGCACACTTCAAGTGTGCACACAATCTCCTTTTCATAACTGTTTTACCAAAATCTAAAAAAACATATTATTCTATCCTCAATCTTTTGTGTCCGTCAGCTAACATATCTATCCCCTACTGGAAAGTTCGTATGATGCGCCGGATATATCTGGCGTGGCGCACAGGCTACTGTTTCGGTAATTGGCGCAGAAAACTACAAAAATCACCTGGCGTGGCGTGATTACACTTCCTTTCATTTATGTCAGTATTTTTGACACTTTAAGCTTTAAATTTCAAAGTTTTAATTAAAAATTATGTAACTTTGTTTGTGGTGGCGCAAATTAGTATTACTGGCGTGGCGCAAAATTTAGGTTAAAAAATGTTGGCGCAAAAATCCGGCGCACAGAAAACGAACTTTCCAATAGGGTATCTATCTACGTAACTAAAAATGTACGGAAAGTAAATTACCCGAGGTCCAGAGGTAGGTTTACAAGTTTATTGGAAATTATACGATGTTTATACTGCCAGCTCGCGAGCATGTGTGAAATTACCCAAGTGTGCAAAGACGCAGAGAAAAAAAACTCGAGTGTGCAGCTGCCGTACTTTCCATACTGGCCTTTGCCCTTTTCCATTTTATGAGATAAAATGATTCTATTCTATTCAGACACTAGTCTATTAAGACCAAGTAAGTAGGCTGTACAGACATACAAAGTTATGTTCAAAATGTCATATAAATGAGTATTGTAGCATTAAAATTCACCGATAGAAAGTTTAAAGCATATTTTAATGCAACGAGTGCATTTGTAAGAATTCTATGTAATAAATATAGTGATACTTCGCTTAAGTTAATGCTTGTACATTCATACTGGTGTATAAAGAAAACAGTTTAGTGCTGCACATCTTTACCACACAAATCATATCACAAAAGAGATAATTTACTTATAATTCTCATAATGGTTAGGGTCGGTAAGCTAAGGAATATAGTAAAAATGACAACTTACTTTCCCCTCCATGAGTGCTTTGTTGTGTAGTAACAAGCCACGTCGACATTATCCGCAATTATTTGAGACATAGGTAAGCATAAAATTTCAAGTTATATATGTCCAAGAGGTATAAAGGCCTTCTCCTTTAAACCAAGGCACCTAAAAGTAAACACATCTAAAGATAAGCAGCCGAAAACCATGTATCTTTAGAAGCCGAAAACCATTTATTTTTAAGAATTTTGCAAATATTCTACTTCTAGCAGTGTTATGGTAATACTAATTCAGTTTACAAAATCATGAACTTTACACATTCTAGTCCGGCCGGTTGGTCTAACGGTTAAGTGTGTCGCCTTTTTTTAGTGCGAAGATGGGCGCGAAGCTAGTCGGTTGTGTCCTTGGGCAAAGCACTTTACGGACATTGCCTGAACCCAGCGGATTAATGGGTTCTACCAAATTCAAGAAATGACTCAATTATACAACACACTGATATATCTCCGGTAACCCGACGGTGGGCGTGAGGTGATCTGACGATTGTCCGTGTGTTAACCCCCTTGGTTTTCCCATTCACGGGGATAAACATGAATATTCTATCCTATCCTATCCTATTCTAGTTTTGTTTGCTTATTATTGTTATTTCGCTTAGGTTTGGCGGCCGCGTCCGCTATATTTATTAAATAATATCCCTTTTTTAATGACGTGTTTTAACGACTGTTTGTTTTGCCGTCTTTTCCTCTTTCTGTGTCTTAATTTAATTCGTTTGCCATTTTTAATACTGGGGCAAAAAATAAATAAACTAAACTAAACTAGTATGGAAATACTTTTGTTTGTGTATGTTATGTGGGAAATCACGTTAACCCGAGAGGTACTAGTAAAAATTTATTTGCTAGATAGATGACTTCGTGCTTCGTGAAATCGTGAATACGTTGAATATTGGATATTCCAACAACCCATTTAAGAACTAAGTTTATCCCACTAAAGTCCACTAACTTAAAATCTCAAAAATACAAACTAATTTAATTCCCTAACCATGTTAACCTTTAATTTTTAAAACAAATTACGTAATATTTACCATTTTGGTTCGGTTTTGTGTTACTACAGAAGCTCTATGTATTGAGTATCTATGGTGTTACAGGATCATTATAGATTAAGAATTATATAATTCACAAATAAAGCAAAAAATAAACACGCTGTCATATCAAAGGTGGTTTCAGTTTAGTAATCTTTATGCCTGCTCAGTTTTAAGCTAAAAAGGCATGGATTTTTTAAACCTCCTCGACTTTGGTTAAAGTATTTTATATGTTACAATACCGGCGAAAGATTGCTCTGGGCGTTTTAACGCAGATATTTTTTAAGAATTAAAAGCACCAGTATAATTAACTACATTCGTAATTTTAATTCTGTTTCTACAACTTAAAATAAAAAAGTTACGAATAAATTAATGTTGACCTACACATAAAATTACAGGATAGGCTAAATAAACTACATCTTTTTTTGAAATTAACTTGGACAAAAGCTTTTCTCAATCCTTAATAGGATAGAATAGGATATTCATGTTTATCCCCGTGAATGAGAAAACCAAGGGGGTTAACACACGGGCAATCGTCAGATCACCTCGCGCCTACCGTTATGTTACCGAAGCTATTGCAGTGTGTGTATGATACACATGTTCCTTTAATTAGGTAGACCATGCTAATCCGCTGCGTTCAGGCAATGTTCGTGAAGTGCCTTGCCCAAGGACACAACCGGCTAGCTAGCAACCAATTTCGAACCCACAACCTTTCGGTTAAAAGGCGTCGTATTAAGCCACCAGACTAACCGGTTGGATAATGGACCAATATATTCATGATTTATCACCATAAATGAGAAGTCAAGAAAAAATTGAAAAAAAACTGTCACTATCATCGTTATAAATAAGATTTTGTTTATGAATCTTTTTGGCCATATATACCACCATAATAGGACTTTTACACTGGAGCTCATAGTCTTTCTTATGAATGGTTGTCGTATGATTTTTTGGTGTAAAAGGCAGTCTGGCTGGTTCTAAATAGGCTAATATTTTTTTATGAAGAGCAGGGGCCTATAATGTGTTCGAAATTTGTCCGGTTAAGAAAAAAATGGTTTGTGTCCGAAAGGTTAACACAATTCATATTCAGCATGCTTTTTAAAATCGGTGATAGTGTCGGGATCATCATGAGCTGGAAACTTAAACTGATAAAAAATTGTCTTAACGATTCCTTCAATAGCGACCACCGGAAGGTCACGTGTAGGCCTACATTTAGATAACAACTGATGATTCCACCCACGAGGTTTTGCAATTTTTATATTTTATTTTATACAGAAACAATAATTAATACTGGGGTGTTTTAAAGGCCCAATATAGTTCTATTTTATGAAAGGCTTGAAATATTATTTATATATTACATATTTTGGTAAAATCATAATATTTTTTGGCAATTATTTAATTTCACTTGAGCTAATTGTAAAAATATAGGAACGGACTGTTCCTAACCGTCTCAATAAACAATATTGTTAAATTTTGTTTAGCTGTAGGCAAAGGTATAATTAAGTGGGGAGCCCGCATCCATTCTATTAGCATATACTCTGGAAGCGCTTACCCAAATGACGTATGGGAAATTATGCACAGCGTTAAAACGGTAAGTGTATAATACACAGTCTAAGTGCAGTTTATAATGCCTGATTTCCCGTATAGATGGCAGTATTTCCCAGAAACCACGCAGTGCACAGTTCATGTAGACTCACAGATATACGAGTTTTACTCAATCATTTAGACGACAAAATGACGTAAAGTGAAATTTCCACGTAACTCATTGTGTTTAACTGAGCAGTAGTTAGTCCGACTATAGTGTCATTTGCTTTTGTATGTGTTTATAATAAGTGTGTAGGTTTGTTCGGAATAAAATGATTGGGCGGTTTGGATTTTTTGCAATCTTGATTGTACCATTTCTTGCAGTTTACAGTAAGTGATAAAAAAAACTATTTGCAAAAGTTGTTTTTTGAAAGATATTAATAGTCTGTTTATCTTACTGTTTATTTCTTGTTTGAAAAACTGTTTATGTTTGCACTTTTTAAGTTATTAATCAATTCGGTTTTAGGTGAGGGCGCTTCTATTTCGGGAAACTACACAATCTTCCAAGGTTCCGCGTCTACATCGTTGGTCCATGAAATCCCGTTTTCCCCGCCCCGTTGTCGCCTAACCAACCCAACTGCCCTGAGTTTCAACATTTCCGACTCATCCGGCAATACAGGTGTTTTCAGTGGGCAGATTGATACAATTCACGACTGGGGCTTTAAGATTAACGTGACAAGATCAAAGGTTACGGCAAACGGCTACGTTAACATTCTTTGGACTGCTACCGAAGGTAAGCGTTTTTTAATACATTAACTGAACAATAAAAAAATTATAAACTATCTGTTTCATATAGGTAGCTATTAGGAGAGGCGTCTGATGACAACAGGTGTTTTCAGAATAATAGTGTCGTTACGTCATGTATGAAGGGCCATCACACCACTGTGTTGTAAATTTCTCCTTATCCATTGTGTAATAGGTCTATATTCAATTAGCTTTTTATGATTTTAGTGTTTTCAAAACGTTTAATGTAATTTTCACTCTTAATTTGCGTTTCGTCTTATTTTATATAAGTCTGCGTTTCGTTAAACTATTGTTGCATGAATGTATAAATTATAGTTGTTACATTTTAATAAAGAGTTCTTTAACCCTTTGACGACGACGAAACTTTTGCAGTTTTTGGCACTTTTGAGTAAGGTTGCTTTAACCTTGTTTGCTGCGAATACTGTTGGACTTATGGAAAAACAATCTATTACAAAGTTGTCCAGTAGATAATTTTCTACAAATTGGTATTTTTATTTTTTTTGATGACGTTGTAGTATTTGTAATGACGTCATAATTAGTAATTTTTACTCTAATTACTCGTTACTGGTAGCTTGTAGAAGATAGTAATGTATTACAAAAGTGTTCAAAATGAAATTTCCTACAAAGTTACGTCTTTTATTTTTTGATGACGTCAACTAAGCTTGATGACGTCACATAAAACTGACAAATATGGCATTTCATCACCACAATTACTGTTGGCCTCGATCATGCTGGCAGCCTAATCGGCTGTAATCTATTCCGAAGTTGCCATATTTCTTCCGAATATCAAATAATAATTGAAAAACAAAGTAAACAAAGGCGAAAAAATGAATAAATATCAATAGTAATTAGAAAAAAACCATGTACACATATGTTTATATAATATCGTTGAAAAATCGAAAATGACTGGAAAACTCGAAAACAAAGACGGCTACTGCTAGTTTTATTCTCACAGCGACTGGTGTAACAATTTTAAGTCCCCAGAAGTCAAAAAAGCGATATTTTACCTAAAAGTTAACCTAGATACAAAAATTTTGAAGAAAAATGTTTGGAGCAATATTACTCAAAATTTTTAAATGGAAGGATTATGTTTTTATGCGTTATTTTGAAAGAGCTATTCAAATGCTTTCCAAAAATATCAAAACTAGGAAAATCCCCCAAGAAACGACTGAATTGTGCATTTTTTTTCGGGGACAAATCTGGGTTACAAATATGTAACCGTCGTCGTCTAAGGGTTAAAATAGGTATATCTCACTGTAATAGCTTTGGTAGCCCGACATTGTGCGAAAGGTAATTTGATGACTTTCCGTTTGATATCGCCACTGAAGTATTTAATTTTTCGAGAAAAAATTTAGAATATCTTGCACTATTGTAAAAGTCATTTGTGTGTTTTTCCAAAACAATATGATTGTTAAGCTCTGAAACCTAATTTAAACACAATTTTCTAAAAAAATCTGTATATATGTAATAAAAATTAACGTTTAATGATAAATTTGTCAATGGTAATTTGTAGGGTATGAGACTCGACAGTGGTTATGATGGATCAAGGATGTTTAGGTCTTTACGTGTGTTGGCAGCACAATATTAGTTATTAGTTTGAACGTTTGTCCCTTTAGCTTGTTTTTCAGAGCATCCGGTGGTCAGTCGCTAGGTGGCGACTAAGCGCGGTAAAAAAAATCGTGTAGTATGGTACGCTTGTGTGGCCGAATGATTAACGCGACCGATACATATACCGAATCTTATTCAAAAACTGTCTTCGTGACGAGCCCATAGGTTCGAAATTTGGCTCGATTAAAAAAAAACGTGTAGTACAGTGCGGTCGTGTGGCCAAATGGTTAACGCGATCGATATATATACCGACTACAATACGAAAACGGTCCGAGTAACGACCCCATAATGTGTTCGAAACTTGGTCCAGTTAAAAAACGTGTAGTACGGTCGTGTGGCCAAATGGTTAACGCGACCAATACATATACCGACCTATACAAATCGGTCCAAGTGACGAGCCTATCATCGGTTCAAAAGAAACTTGTTCTTTGTGCAGCGAGGTAATAAAGCGGATGATTTGTAAATGAGCTTCGTTGACATGGAACTGGTTATCCACATAATAATTTAAACAGTATATACGGAATCACCTCACTCCGCAATTCAACTATTTTGTCGGATAAATATTAGTATTTAAAATTACTACATGGATTATTTTTTGTTTTGGTAAACATAAGCCATACCTGGGAAACGGTGTTTTATAAGAACCGCGAATTAAGTTTTAGTTACTGATTTTACTGGGATTCTCTAACTGAGTCATAAAGCTCGTGCGGCCACCGAAATGTAAATTAAACATTCCGAAACAGCCGAACGTTTGATGGTAACGTAAAAAAACAAATGAGCGGCTTTGATAAAAAAAATCTACTAAAATATTAGGATGGGTTATATGATATTCTTGTTTTTCCGTCAGTGGGAAACCAGAGCAGGCGTTATTACACGTTTACAATCATCAGATCACCCTGGCCTCACCGTCGGGTTACCGGAGCTATTGTAGAGTGTTAAGTATGATTAAAACTCCCTTCAATATTAATCCATTAAAACACTGGGTTTAGTTAATGTTTACGCTAAGTGGCTTTGCCAAAAGGCGTATCTGACTAGCTCACTAGATAATGACGAAACCTTTCGGCCGAAAGGCAACTCATCAAACTAACAGGCTATTCGGTAAAACTGATTGACAAGCTGTGAAATGTCATATATTTAACATTTAATCGACAAATTCTTACATCAAGGAGACATGTTTTAAAAAATGGATAGCCAAAAACAGTATAGCCAGCGATATATTGCAACAGAACAGAATAGCATTAAAATTACTTTTAGTTCAAGGGTAAAACACCTTATTAACGTTGAAAAAAATTGATAATGCACCAAAAGATATGGAAGTAGTCAGTAGTCAAATTGTATCAACCGCAGGAATATTTTATACAAGCCAATCAAACGAGCTACGTGATGACCGTTGTTTTATCATAATGGTAAATTGTTTGCTTTATACGTCCTGACACGTTAAAATATTTGAAACAAAAGATACAAATTGTCATAAAACAATTAGAAGAAGTCCAGGGTACAGTACGTCGTGCCAGGTTCGGTTTAGTCCAACGGAATGCTGCCATTAGCGTCGAGCACTCTGCGCTCCAGCGATTTCTTGTTTTTATCGCTCATGTGGAAAGAGTTTCTGATGTCATTAAGTGTGATGGAACATCTCGCCTGTGAGTGTCTTCGCAATGTAATGCATTGGCGGATTTGATCTTTGATCGTCTGAAAGGGAACCTTACTTAGAAGAGTCAAAATGCACACAATATAGTGTCCCTTTCAGATTCAAACATGAGCAGAGAAATAAAGAACCAGGTATTAAAAGAGCTCTACGTATTAAAATGAAAAAAAAAGTTAAATTAAAAAAATAGCATAACACTAATTGCGAGTTTCTTTTCTGTATTATTTTTTACCGTCTTTAAGTTTATAAATATACAAACTGAAAAAAAAATCTTGAAAGTTATTGCAATAAAAAAACGTACAAAGATCTTCATGTATTAATGCTAGGCCAATGCACCTCTATGTGAAGAAGGGTGTTGAATTCCACGAGTTCGTGTAGTCTATCGAATGCTTCGTTAGGATACTGGAAGTTGAAAGTGGAATATGGGCTCTTGGGGTCGTAGATGTTAAAATCTCCTCTTGTATCCCCGGGCAGTCTCTCAACGCCTGTGCACCATAACATGAATTAAATAGGAAAGGCACCACGTAAAGGCATGATATGAAACAAAACAAACCGACAACACCAATTACGTATGATAAGAACACTTTCTCAGTAAATTAAACAAAATGATGTAAAATAGAGTGCATATACATGCGCAATGAACTTTTTAACTTTAATGTATAAGTGAGAACAATAGGAAATCGTATATTAGCTATATGAGGTGCTTTAAAGACAAAACCGGCAAATTACCTGGCTTTGAATATTTACGAAAGAGAATGTTACAAAGCACAAAGTGCATGATGATGGGTGCACGATCATCAGAATGATCTTGGAAGACATAGCATTCCTTCAAGCCTTCCGTTTCGTACACGGTCCTGTCGATTTTAGGAAATGGAAGGTGATGCATTCGTGCCCATTTTTCAGCCAGCAAAATTTCCTGCGATGGAGTTAAGTTGTTTGCTGTTTAAAGCTGATCTAAATCCGAAAAATGTAACTGCCCAGCATTTAAACACGACAGAATAAACCTAACTTAATCCTAAACACTAAGTAGTGATTTGAAACCGAGGATCCATTTGCCTATATTGGGTGTGCCGCGATATTTTGCACAAATTTGACCTCTTCTACCTTTTCTGTGCAGTTCCATATTCAATTTCTGTTTAACCGACCAAGTGCGTTTTAAGTGTGTCATAAAACACCTTTGCAAATTGTTGTGGGTTTGCCAGTGTCACGCGATAAAAGCGACAATTTACGACTCGTTATAAACGACTTGTGTTACGATATTTAAAGAGGTAAACGCACCTTAAATGGCTCACAAACTTCTTGGGGACGACCGCTGAAGTCGAACGATATGATTAGATCAACCGCCCTCTGTGGTCGCAAAATGCAGGGATACGGGGAGTTAAACGTGAGACCAGCATCCACCAGATGCACTTTCTTCTTTTTTACTTCCATTGGTTCGTGGATCTTTTGAAACTCGTCCGCTAACAAAAAATAGGTTTATCATCCATTTGATCGCAGTCTTGTGGTATAGGTAGGTCGGTGGTTAGTCCGATACATTCTTCATTTCATCACTACCTTAAACACTTATCTGCGCGGTGGTTTGTTCGTTGTCTCCAAATTATAATTAAACTTCATTACCCAACAACGGCATAGAGACTTAAGAATAACAGTGTTTTACTAACTTGCGTTTTCTACTAAACCGTAACATGTGTATCATATTCGGAAAAATGATAACTATCAGGGAAAATTATATTCCAATGAACTCGATAGTTTAGTTTAATATTTACCGAGTTGAAAAACAATAACTATTATATTCTACCATTATATGCACCCTTAGTATAAGTTAGTTATCGTTAAACACCACTCCCCACTCACCCTCGGCTATTGTGTTTTCTTGGCCACCGCTCAGTGGTGAAAACGGAGATATGGGATAAGTTCGATTTATGGCAATTCCTCTCATGTAGTTTAGAATTTTTCCCGCTCTATATTCACGAGACTATTGGGAAAAATAGGTACATATCAGTAAGTGATCAAATGACCAATTTGCGCTGTACCATAGATTTAAAGATAAAACGTATTAACAAATTCTATTCTGTACCAATGATGTATTGTATAAAAATGCAAAAAACAGATACAAATATCTTTAAACATGTTAGACGCATCGCCAAAGCTTATGAAAAGTTTACAAAACACTTTGGGCTTCGACAACCACACCACTTTACGAGTATAGTTACGTGCAACAGTTATATACATTGATGCGACACTTTATAACATGACAGGTTATCCTCTGAAAAGGACAACAGTACATTGGTTAAAAGGCGGTCTGACGATGGTTTGGGTTGTCGGACTTATCGGTCGCACTTATTTATTCAGTTAACAGCCCAAAGACACATCCGCACAATAGTGGTCAGATGGAATATTAGGCACGAGCATGTTGGTTAGACCGGTATGTTCCCTAGTTAAGCGATAACCTGTAATAATTTATCCTGGAACAACTTACTTCCATAAAATTTGTACCAAACATTCCTCCAATGATTGAGTTAAAGAAACCTCCGCTCTTTTTCGGTGGAGCGCTTTCGGTTGTTTTGCTTGGAGATCCAGCACCGAATAAATTGCTCCATATACTGCCTCGCTTTTTCCTGAAGTAAATACAAGTTTAAGGTAATGGACTGTTAAAAATAAAGTACATTTTCAAGCAAGGACAAAGCACATTCCGCTTAAAAGCCATGCACGTTCAATATGCATCACACACAACAGCAAATGCTTTTAAAAATCCAAACAAACATAGCCTGTTAAAAACAACTTACGGCAGGTCTAGTTAAGCTCTAGTTAGTTATAGACCATATAGTTAAATGCACTATTAAACAGAGAGTGGAATTTTCGTTCCGTTTGAAACTTGCATGGGTAATATTGCGGCACTATAATGGGTGCAACGAAGCGTAAATGCAAGAGAGAAACACCAGCACAATAGGAACATGGTGTGTCATGCAACAGACGAGGCAGTTTTTAAGCAACATGGATATTTTAAAAAATAAAGTTCATCACGCAACGGATATGCAAAGTTCTGATTGATGTTCAACCTGTTTAAATCATTGTCTGGCAGTGAAGAATTCCCACCAACCCAGGTATGCCTTCTGCCGCGACTGTTAATATTTGGAACATAAAAATCGTAACTTTTGGTTCAGAACTCGTAAGGGGTTGTAATGTTAAAGCGACAGAGAAATGCCATATGAGTAATTTTAATATCCCAGAAGTATAAACTTTAAAAAACAAAGTTTACATTGTAAATCTCCACCATGCTTTCGGAAAATGTAATACGGTTTCAAAGTGAACAGGATTTATTACCGTAATACAACTTTGTAATGCCCTAGGAGCGGGACATGGCACAAAAGCGCATTTACAAATAAGCAGCAGCATTATCATAACTCACTCTTCCGCTTTCCTAATTTGCTCCTCTTCCGATGCGTCCCAGTACTCTTCTTCGTCATCACTGTCAGCTTCATCACTGTCCGATTCACTGTCGTCTTTCGACTTCGACGGTACATCTCTCAGAGATTGGTCTGTGGACAAATACATCAATCCTTGTGTTTAATTGCATTAGAATATCAAAGCACACAGATTTATTCCATCCATTGAATAAAAAAACTCAAACGTCAAAACAATATATATATAAAAATAGTAATTTAATATTAGATTGTCCATAGTTTTGATTAGTAATTTATTATTAGATTGTTTATATTTTTTGCATCTTAATGCTAAAACAAGAATACTTATAATGGAAGGGATATTACAGGTCGCGGTAGAAACCAAAACAAGTGTAAAAGCAAGTCAATAATAGAAATATATACAAAACAAAAACGGCAAAAGAGGCCGAGACAGCTCGTTGGTTAACAGGTGGGCAACGTTAAAACTGATGCTCGATTTGGTATTGAGTAATTTGGCTTACTAAGCATGCAAAACGTATATTATCAGATGTTATTGACAAACGTATTAAATGCGGTTACCGATTTCTTTTCCGAGTATTGTTCTCATGTCCTCATTGTGGGACATGTTGGAGGGTTTGATTCCTTTGCTCTTTTCGACCAGTCGGTTGAACAGAATGGAAAAAGCGCTTCCCCATATACCCTGGTAAAACAGTTGAGTGAGCAAATTGGATCAAGGATCGCTGTTATTTAGGAAGTTGCCCAAGAATTTGGAAATGCGTTTTTAGTTTAAAGTGCATACACTTATACAATGCGTATGCGAAAATGGAAAACTATTGTACTGTCCCCTCGCATGTTTACGTCGTATTATTGTCGTTTCTGTATATATATATACTGACATTCCAACTTTAATTGTTAGTAAATATTTATAGCAAAGAAGGGATTGCTTAAGAAAATAATATACTGTAAATTATACACAACCTACCATCAGAAAATGCAGCGGGTACTCCTCATACTCTTTCGCCAGGACTCCCATGAAAAATTTGCTTCCGAAATACTTGCTCTTCATGAATGTACCGTACTTTGCCATTCCGATCTCGAATGGACTAAATTCAACCCAGTCTGACGAATATAAATTAAAGTTTAAAGTGATTTACCCTTGACGATGGCGATATATAAAAACACAAAGGCATAAACACATATTTCAGTGTGATCTAGGTCATAAAATGTTCTGTCCTTTCACCCTGATGTAGTCGCATCATGTAGGCATGTGGTTCAACGTACCGTGAAACGTCATGGCGGACATATCCGGACGAACATGCAGGCAGGTTAGAATCGGCATTGGCGCTTTGCCGCCATGAATTTTTTCCTGGAAGTCTGTGAGCTTTGCAGTTTCCATTCGCTAAAGAAACATGAAATTTAAGCATTTTACAATTTAATGAGAAACCGAATACATACATCAGGCCCCAGTAACGTTTGTCCGATCAGCAACCCGAAGAAATCGGTGAAGGTCACCGGCTGGCCTGCTTTCATTTTAGTGTGCAATCGATGACTACGAAAAAAGTAAAATCATCAAGTATTTTTAAAGAATAAAAGCACGAAAAATAATTTCTTTTATCCAACTGACATGGTATATTTTATTCTAGGACGTTTGGAAATGAAAATTTTTAGACTATATGACTCGGTGTTGCAAACCTGTATCTCATAAGGCATTCTGGGCGCAGCAACCAGAAGGGACTGGATGCGATGTTGTTGCGGATTTCAGCATTTATTGCAGTTGTGCCCTTCTCAGGAAAATCAGCGTTGGCGTACAGAAGTGATATATACCTGTTAGAAAATATAAACAAATTGGTAAAACTTTTTTGTAAAGGCAACTAAATACCTGCTTTTTTATAGTTTAATTTAAGATAGACGATAAGTTAAGTTAACAGTCCAATGACGCCGGATTGTTTAACTAAAATACCCGAATTTTTATGCAATGCGTTTGTAATACCAATTAACTGTACATTGCACGATGTACCTTAAATATAAACCTTACTAACTGCAACATTTAGACTTAAACAACGCAGCAAATGATTTCACAAATCACAAATATGTTTATACAAATACCTACTTGTATTGGTAGAAAAACTAATACAATTAAATACAAACCACGAGGAGCCTGACAGTCCACAAATGTACGTGGCGCAGTTAAGAATGCCAGAATCGCTGAGCGCTTTAATTGCGCCAGACATCCCAGTCATGGCACGAAATCCACCTCCAGAACCCAAAATAGCAATGGTGGGAGTCTATAAGAAGAGGAAATCATTATACTAAAGTTGTGATGTTAGTAAGCAGCTATATAATTATTAGGTGTTGTTTATGAAAGCATTTTATTTTACTTCCGTTGCTTTTACTCAGAACAACCTTGCAACAACATAGCGGTTAAAAATGTACGTTGACATGGCCAACACTTCCAGTGTGGTTACTTGTCTAGATTATAGAAAATAAAGGTAAATATACAATAAAGGGAGTTGTAAGTGTGGATGCACTTTGCTATGCATTCCCACACAGACATGTTTGTGCACACATAGGACTATATATACACAGGTTTGTTCTATTTACTTCTCTAAGGGACCGTGGACCGCCAACCATTGTGTTTCGCATGGCTGTGAAGGCACTGCGTTTTCGTGCAGAACGAAATTCCTTCTCTTCAGTACAAAGAGCTAAACTGGATCGAATGTCCTGATCGCACCTGCACAATACAACTTGATTAAAACGCCAGGTTATGGAGCCAGGGACATAAAGTTTACGACTGTGCACAGTATTACGTGTTTAATATTCGACATATCGTATTTAATCTGTGGGCCTTTTAGGTGTGCTAGTGCACATTTGTCTACCAATAACAAACTTACTTTAATTCCTTTCGAAATTCAATATCAACTTCAGATGTCTGAAAATCAAATGATGTTAGATATTGGTCAACCCAAATAGAGAGACTGCACATAAACAGTGGTACACTATAGGGCTTTATGCTGTGGACTTTTCGGTATCGTAGAATACATAGATACAAATATAGGGCCATGTATGTACGTAATTTTAATGAATAGGCGGAATTGACAAAAACTAATCAATTTTTTTTACACCGGTTTATATAAAAACATATTTCCTATAAAAACACATATTTTCTATATATAAAAACTTGTGCGTGAAACAAAATATAGTCCACTTGAATATATATTGACATGGTAACCCTACCTCGTTAAAACTAAATGTTTTAAACACAGTCTCCTCCAGTGGAATTGTGCTGACGTCGAATTCTACGGAACCGAGTTTTTCGTCGACCGCGTAGTTCGCGTCCATAAGATTGATCTAAAAATAGACCGTTACTGCGAAACTGCACTTGTTACTGCGAAACTGCACTTGCAAATTCCAGGAAATAAGTTTTAGTAAAACATGTAAATAAAATTGGAAAAGAAAGGCAAGTCGTTTTCGTTTCTGTAGTCAAAACCAGCTCCTAAAGTATAAAGTCCCATGTGCTGTGTATGCATGTATATATATGTATACACCGATTATGCCTGTATATGGTCCTGCCGATACACAGCTCTATATCGGGAGCCGCTATCACCCAGTGTAGTGATCGCTTTATCTTACAGTTCGTGCGGTGAAGAGGCGGTTATATGTCAACGGTAATGTAAAAACTTTTAATAATGTATGATTGAATGGTATTACCCGATTAGGTTAATAATATATATAAAGAATAAGTTGTACAGTCATATCATTAGTGTCTTATTTAGATATAATCAACTAAAGTAGAATATTATCGTGTTGCCGGGATTTCGCGGTTTTCCTTACTCCCAACAACGTATAACAACATACGTGACCGTATCGGTAACCTCCCTTTAACGCACGATGAGGTTTAAGTAGCGGGATGTTATCCTGCTATTTACATTGTTTCCGACTAAAAGGTATTTTAATTGATGTGATCTGATTCGCAACCTGCCACTGGTTTTAAAAATAGATGACAATCATCGATTCACCAAACCACACAGGAAGAGGCTTGTCAACGGTTTACGTAGACGAACGTTACCTTATCCCAGTTCACCGAATGGACTATATAGTTTTACATGGAATTTAACAGAAATTGCACACCAAGCGTTTTTCTGAGCGCAAGCTGCCTTAACACCCCCCACTTATCTATTTCTTCTGCTTTTGCCATCATCATTAAGTCAAAACAACACCGTGAGTCATAAAACACTGTATAGAATATAGATAAACTTAACAAATACATAATCAGCTTATTATTTAAATCAAATATAAGTAAGTCAAGCGGGATAGCTTTATTAATGAGCGTTGGCGGGTGACAGTTGAGAGCATTGCATGATTGCAAGTAGTCGCTGGCTAGACGGTTGTGTCATTTGGCAAAGCGCTTGCTGACACTACTTTGAACCCAAAACTAAAACACGTCTCAATTTAACTATATACCGTACAACACGCTGCAATACCTTAGATTACCCAATGATGGGCGTGAGGTGATCTGACTATGTGATAACGCCCCTTACGTTTTCCTATTTACAAAACAAGACATTAATATCCATGTCACTCAATAAAAGTCTTGTAGTGATGGCAGAATTCGCAATACGAACAAATTTTGTGATGGGCATACCTCTGCTTTAATGGGCAGATATTCATGCGGAGGAAGAAGATAGGAAAGCTCTTCATCCCATTCCGGGTTTATTTCATTGTCAATATTTTTTGTCGCTTTTTTGCCATCTGGTGCTGTTCTGATGTGCACAACAAGGTACGGGTCTGGTGTATCCACTATTTTTGAACAATAAAAGCAGGTTAGGCCACATCGATATATTGACATATTTAATATATAATGGGTGACCCGATCGTTTTATAGAATCGGCACCTGAAGCTAAGTGACTTCGTTAGTAATCGGTTGACTACTTGTATAAACTCGTATATCAACAGTTATCTTTCGGAAACGGAATTTTGGAGTTGTTTTGTTTTTTGGCAGTTGCGTCAACTTGACTTCGTGATTAACTCACACACCGGTCGGTAAACATAGCAGTTTGGCCTAGGCCAGCATGATTTAACTATATAGTGTTTGCTTTATAACCCTTAGGAGGTTCGAATGTCACGAAGTGTATGTCGTCGGCACGATTAGGAATGTTTTGGAGTTTTCTAAGTGGAGTTCGGGTTAACTGAATAAGCCCGCTTGGAAAACAAATGATTTTCTTCTTACTTGAAAATGCTTTGTGTGAATAGGACTGTTTGGTTTGGATACAAACCGGTAGTAGCCTTTACAACGCTTAAAACGCGCTTAAAACTTTTTACAATGCTTAAATCGCGCTTCCGCTATTGAATTTTCTCTATGGAAGTTGCGCACTGCGGGCTACCACAAACGAGGGTTTAATTGTAATACTCACTGTAATCCCCGAGTCGGCCTTTTGTGATGTTTCTTCCGCGCAACACACGAACTGTCAAAATATGGCATGGTTCGTGAGCGACCTGTAAACATGTTGCGAAATTATGCGAAGCTGGCATACAGAGGAGCAGGTAATAACATATAAATACGCCTTTCACTCGTGCTGAGACACACGATTATACGAACGAGTCTTGAATTTTTTTCTTATTTTATTACTTTACTAAGTTATAACAACTGTGGTTTCTTTTTCTTTGGGGTTTTTACATCCATACCACTAAATCATATATTTCTAATTCCAATAGGTCACCGATAGTTAGCGGGTTATCAATATGTGTCCTCCAACGTTCGCAGAACGACTTAGTACACAGCTTTTTATTAGTAGAAAAATACCAATACGCCGTATCGGCACAATCTCTTGTACAGTGACACAGCAAAACGTGAGCTATTTCGAATTCGAATTGGCATATTCCATAAGTATGACAAGGAAGAACTTGCTATCTGAAGATTGATGTCTTAAACGGAAACACGTAACGCTATTATACAAATCTGTCGTTTTGCATGCACGTAGTATAACACACTCTTGTTTCCCTGTTGTTGTTGTTTATATACGAGCGGTGCAGTGACAATATGATTGATGATAATCGTTTGAGTTTGCAGTACGGTATTTTCTATTGCCATGAGTAAACTTTAAAAAAAATAATAGTTTATGTAAAAAGAACTCACCTCAAAAAATTGAAACGGGTCTGTTTTCTCTCCGTTGCCTCGAACTGAAAGAAAACGAAAACTGTTAAAATGGTTAATTGGTTTTAATGGCCGAGCATAACTGCTGAGCTGTTATTCTATTTCTCAGAACATCATTAAAAGTTTCGCGTCCGCGATCGCGTACAAACGTACCACCACTCTACGTGTGCCTATAGTCTTAATCGCTATACACTTTTCATTGAGGGGCTAACATACTGTCGTTCTACCTTGAAGGGGATACTTCGTTTGGTAATCAACCAAAATCGAACTATCATCATCACTCGAGTCATTCTCCACGGTCAAATTCCGTGATAAGTACTTGAAACACCACTGCTCGCCATTTGCCTCGGTTGAACCAATCTCTTCTTCCACCACCACGTTTTCGGGAGTGGGATCGATAACAACCTCGGGGATTGGGGGATTTGGCGATTCAGTTTCCTTGCTTTCCGCTGTCGCATCAATATACCCGTTGTCCGAATCTACCTCAAGATTTTGCTCATCGTTATCGCAATTATCGGGCGAGTACAAGACTCTAGACGCCATTGAGGTCAAGCTCTTCATGGCAGATGAGAACTCCGCAGCAATGCCGACTCCTCTCCACCGACTTGCTGCAGGTGGCTCTACTTTTTCTTCCTCGAACAAATACTTCATTACTATTTCAGCTTGCAATTCGGCCGCTTCGTTTTTTTCATTATCAGGTGGTTCGTGGATGGTATCTCGTTCACTAAATCGAACTTTCTGGAACTTTTTATTTCGTTTGGAGCCACCTTCTACAAGACTGGGTTTTATTTGATTTTCATTTTCGGTATCCATATTTTCATTGGAATCAACAAACTTGTTCAACCATTTTTTTCGATTGAGCTCTCGTCTTTCGGTCCTTTGCACAACAACTGGGTCTGAATAGGTTGAAAAGTGAGCGCGCGGAACAGATTTATACTTGTTTGTTCCAAGTACTGGACCGTCGGAAACTCTACGTTTGAACAGATAATCTGACTTTTCGCTGTGATTTTTCGAGTCCATTGGGACATGTACACACAAACTGATAATAAAATAAACAGTGCATCTACCTACACTGTTAAGAACTGTAACCACTTCGAGCAATTACGAGGACACTTTAGTGTATGATGCAGTGCGATTCGTATTATAACGCAGGATGCAAAGCCGCAGTGCATTCAGCCGCGCACCTGGCTTATTCTCAGAATCATGCGAATTGGTGTACGAAAGTTGTTTTTGATGCTAAAATCGCACAACGGTTATATTTTAAAAACAGCGTGACGGAAGATTAGTATTTTAACCTACAACTTGTATTTTTTACAAACAATAGACTGTCCCTTTTTAATAATATAAAAGAATCTGCCATTTTTGGGCACAACAAACGGACGTTGACCGCGATGTAAAGTATTAACGCAAGATCTTTCTTTGAAGTATTAAAAATCAAGTATTGCAAAATAACCGACATGGCCTTGTACGAACCATCAGGAAATGAAAGGTTTTAAAAGTTTCTGTACTTACACACTCCGCGCGACTCGGCCTCAATTCGGAGCTGCTGAAAAGTAAGCTCTTGTTTCTTCATGACGGGGTCGCCCTCTGTCCTAGCTCTATATACAGCCCCGGACCGGGACAGCGAATAAGCAGGAATTGCATTAAAAACATTCGCTGCCTCTTGAGAACTGCCAACCAAGCTGTCATTATTTACGGACTGTCCAATATCCAAATTGTCCGGAAATTGAAAATAACGAATTGACATTTTCACTTATTCCAATTCGATGTTATATGTACAATTTAATCCTGCAATATGTCCTGAAGACTATACAATGTATGCTTCTGTTAATTTTCTGAACAGCTTTTAAATGATATGAATGTATGTAAAGTAAATGCTATTAAATGAACTTAAGCAACCACATTTTACAGCATATGGCCTCGCTCTGTATTTGTATATTCAAAGTAAATGCTATTAAATGAACACTGAACAAACTACTAAACACTTTGGAATCTTTAAATCACCTTTCTAGAAGTTTCCTTCGGTTTTTCCCTGGCACGGCTCATCAAACCTTATACTGACACCAGCTTTGTTACAAAACAACGAACCTAATTTCGTGATTTATACTCCTCTGTAATTTATGTCTACACACCTTACCAGAAAACCATACCCGAATACCCTGTAATTTATTCCATCGAACACTTCACGCTAGCTTAAAAAGAAAGGCTCATTCAGTTCGACGAAGATAATAGCTTAAGCTGTGTCACGTAAATCTTGTGGTAATTGTTAAAGTGATAATTTTCCGAAAACATTATGCTGCTACACTTAAAATAATAATTCTTGTCCACAACTAAGTAAATGTACTTGTCGTATAGGCCAATCACTGGTGTTTTGATCTACTGTGCAGGCATGAGGAGCAGTACTTACAGGAAAAAATGAAAACTGTTTTACTAAATGCCCTGAAGACAAACGCTTTAAAACATTGCTGAAGGTCAAATGGCTCAACTAACCCCGTGTTCATAAACGTATATTCTTTAACGACTGTGTTTAGATTTGCATAATGGTAATAAACTGCCCAACCAGTTGTCAGCAAGAACCCAAACCTATACATCCGCCAGTCCACAGTCCCAGCAAAATTGTACATAGCAGCGTAAAGGGGATTACAAAATAAGCTATGCATTAAAAACGACTCATCGAACAAAATTAATAACACTGCAAATGACTAACACATGACGCAAAACAAGGCAACCAGGTTAAATGACGCAACTGTTTCCGCGGCCGAAGCTTCCTGGATTTTCGTGCAACATAACGTAATTTTTCCAGAGGTATGTTCAATTACTCTGTAATTTTTTATTTTACACCCTACGTCAGTCCGACGCTCGAAGTGGAATACAGTTCTATTATATAGAGATCATGTGCAACACAGGGCTAGACTAACGGAAATGGTATTTCTTCTGGCTTCTAAATTCGTGCAGCAAGCAAATTAATCAACACCAACACGCACCTACACATTGACATGATTGATTTGTCTTTTAAATTTCAAGTGTCTATCATGCACAAAAAGTCAAGCTCACAACAACTTACTTCTGAGACAACAGTTTAATGCATACGATGCTGAATTCAGATCCCTTCGAAATAATAGTGCAGTCATATAGACTAGCTAATGCAACATACACGATTTGACACGTTCAATTAGTAAACTACGGAACCTTATATACAACCGTGCACTCATAATATAGAATATTAGAGCATAACTGAATAGTGTTGGGAAAAGTGAACAAACGATATCACTTACCTAAACAAAATTTACACTGCTTCCGTCATACGGGAGTAAGTTTCGATACTTTGTGTGTATGTATTGTATAACACGATGGTATATAGAACTCACTCAACAAACAATATATCTTACCCAAACAAAATTTATACCTCTTCCGTCATAGGGGGAGTAAATTTCAATACTTGGAGTGTGTGTGTGTGTGTGTGTGTGGGGGGGGGGGTGTATTGTACAAAAACGAAGGTATAGAACTGACTCAACAAACAATATCACTTGCCTAAACAAAATTTACACCTCTTCCGTTATGTGGGAACATTTTGTTATACTCGTGTGTGCACGTTTTATGAAAACAGTCGTATAGAAATAGCAGTGTGAGCCTCATAATTGTTTTTTTATCTAATTGACTGACATTGTGATAGACAGGTAGTTTGTTGAATTGACTTATGTGGCGGAAATGTAGTTTTTTTTAAATCATTGACAGCGTGACGGCCATAAATTTACTTTGAAATCTTAACATTCTTCCATGAATATCAAGAATAACTTACGGTTGTACGGTCGTCCTTTTGGTCGGTCAACTGTTATATTTGATACTTTCTCCGGCAGTTCGTCGATGCAATCTTGAAATTCTTCATCGACGCTTTCGTCTCGACCGAAAAACACCATCCGCTGCTCTTTGCCGTTAACTTGGATGTTAGGCACCGAACTTGTATTCGATCCATCGAATTCGATTGCACCATTTGAAACAAATAATCTATCCTTGTGTAATTCTTTCTTGGGTGGTGTTTCGCCATTAACCTTTCTTCGAATTGCATGATGGGAACGAGTGGTCAAAGCAGACATATTATACAGTCAATAACTTCTCCGGCTAACTATATAACAACTAACTATACGTTTAAACCTTTAAACGATCAAAAGTGTGTCGGGTTATCATTTAACCCAGTTTATATCATCTCTCTGAGTAATGTCACTCTAGTAATCGCCGCGTCTTGCTTGATCAGATACTAATACTGCCTAAACGAGGACAGTGGGTCTAGTTTTAAAGACAAATGAAAGAGCAAGGGGCATTGGGGAGAAAGAGGGTATTGATAAAGAGAGAAAGAAAGAAACGTCTGTTGTGTTTGCCATGAAAGCACGTTCAGAGAGAAGATAATTATACTTACGAAACGGGAAAACCGCTGAAATTTCGGAATCATTGTATATTTTATCCTTTCATTTCGTTAAACATGGCAGAATTACCATCCCTATAGCTCATTCAATTTTATCCGCAAATATATTGTGCTAGCTCAACAATTTAAAATTTCATGAACGAAATCCCTTAAATTGTTTAGAAATCCTATTGCTTACAACTGCCGTATACCTGTTGTTCGCTTTTATTGGTTATGATGGCAAACACATTCATATAAAGCAATTGTAATATATTAATATAATATTTAGCAGACAAAGTTTCCACCCCGTTATGGGCTCGTCACTAAAAGTTTTTTATATATAATTTAAACAATGAACCAGTCACACTAACAATTTGAATACAACACAGTTCTAAAATACATATTATTAAAGACGGGACCAGTCACCATACAGCACTTGTCGTGGCCGTTTGGCTCTATATAAATCTCAACCGGTCAACCGCAAAAGAAGGCATATTCAGTGACCGTAGAAATATCTGAATGTTTACCATGTGTTCGGGAAATTTTGTATTTTGGTCAACGACATTTACGATTAGTGTTTTTCCGTAGCAACTCTTGTGTGTAGGGTTATATGCTTAATGGGAACATTATTTTATCGCGTCAATCAAGTGATCCTTGACTAAACAAACAGAATAACGATGTTTGTGAATTGTGGGATCAAGGTTTCTCGAAACTTATGTGCGAAAAGTTTATATTAAACTTTGTTCTCACCTCGGTTTAATGAAGCGGCAAGCTTCCCTGACATAAGAGCGGTCGTCGATAGGGAACGTAGAAACCGTTGATTTAGTGGTCGCCTAGATCCAATCTTGCGCTTTTTCAATTCTTCTGGTTCCGGCTCAAGCTCAACCTCTAACGGCGGTTGGCAATCGTCTAGACCTGCCTCTACGAGGTAATCATCAAGGCTGGGTGCACGGTATAACTTGTCACTACTTGGCATTTTCTTTCTACTTTTATCCATGAATAACTGCGAAAATGATAGTGTAAGATCAAGAATTACGTAATATTAAAATATATAGACATAGGAAATGCGCTTGTGCCAGACTGACTTGTTGGTCGCTTTACGACAAGAGCAGGAGAAGCTCTGTTAGATAATATATTGGACTTTGGGCGGTTGTGCAATGCAAAGTTAGGCACACATTTATTGGAAAGTAACTCGTTTCGCGGACGGCAGTGTGCACATCCATGATTTAAATAAATACATTCAGAAAAATAGTTAAACGGCAGTCACAGGTGATGATAGATTACTATACCGAAACGAAAAAGTAAGTTGGTCACAAAAAACTTTAACACTTTCTGCTACAAAACTTACTCGTGCATTCATTTTAAATTTGTTTATCATTTTCTTCGTGCTGACCTAACTGACGGGAAGTTCCCACAATGTGATTAATTATTCCTCCAACACGAATAACAAGACAACGACAGTTGCATAAGCACGGCAATTCCCAGAAGTTACAACAATCGTGGAATCAAGAAACAGCTTCAGTTAAACGCAACACTTTTTATATATGAATATTGAGGTCCAGGACCACGCGTTTAAGTCGGGAAGTGTACATTACGTGATCAACAGGGACACGTTTCTGGCAACGTCTCTTTGGAAGCGCTACCGGATGCAATGCACGTCACCCTTTGTCCCTGTTATACAAATATTTGACCTTCAATAAATTAAATGCTGCTTCGAGAAAAAGGCACCGATATATCAGAGTTTGTTTCAAACTAGCTCTTGGGGCTATTCTTAATCTCTTGGGGTGATTCTCTATCTTTGTATTACGCGACTTTCTACATAAACATTAAACCACCGAAACTCATAAAATCGTCTGCATTTTAAAATAAAATGATCTATTGTCTGGCCTATATTACTTAACCGCTCGCGTCCTCGCATGACTGCGGATGTAGCAAAATAATTACAATCGTGTCTAAATCTATAGTGCACAGGATATACATAATAAACTAAAAGCATTTCGAACAAAATAAAATACTAAAAATTACTAGGATTATTAGAACATTATTTTTATGTAATGTGGCAGCGACATCGAAAATATGAATATCCTACCACAACAACTAGCTTTTTGCACTGCGAAAGGTGGCCGAAAATCAGTAATCGCACGAATGGTGTTGCATGGGCTTGCGTAAAAACGGATTAGCTGGCCGGGAGAACGTGTACCTGGCCGGGAGAACGTGTCGGTCCCTTTGACTTCCTAAAACACATTTACCAGTGAAAATTTCGAGTGTTATGGCATTAACCTGCTGTGTTCACCTTAAAGATTGGTACTACACACGTGTCGCTATTGTCGGAATATCAAATTCATAACGTCACAGTACAAAACCATAACTCACAAATTGCGTGATTTGAATTACGTCAAGTTATAATAAAATTAAGTAGGGTGGATAACATAATAATCTTATATTACAAGTCACTCTCTTCTATTCTCTCTCTTTCTCTCTCTCTCTTTCTCTCTGTCTCTCTCTCTCTCTCTCTCTCTAATTCGTCATTTTCCTCATAGTCCGGCGCCCTTTCTCTCTCTTCCTCCAATTAAATATTTGCTGTGTTTCTAAAATCTAAGTAATAACGTTTTATGATACAAATTACCCCGTAAAGTCACGTTAAGTAGCATTTAGTGGTTAAAGTTAGGGCTGTCATCACAGTTCAATGCGAATACTTCGGAGTAACTGGAGCAAATATTACGCACGTGCCAGCCAGGCGAAGAACCTAGTTTTGAGGTCATACATATCACGAATTGAAACAGAAAAATATTAACAAATATAAAAGACAAAATGTTAAATGCGATCAAAAAATAGCATTTTAACCTACCAATTATTATCTATGTACGAAAGATCACACACAAACCTTTATAATCTAACATTGCAAACAAAATTACTAGAAAAAAACTGTAAACATTAAGCTTTGCTATGCTTCCTTCAAAATTAAATTCGGGGAATACGGAATAGAACTTACTGATAAAAGGGAAACGTCGTCCCACGCAAATTAAATGAGTAATCTGCCTGCAGGCTGACAAAGGAGCGAATCACATTTTTGGAAATTACCTTCACTATTTATTTTCACCCCAGCAACGCTGAGTTGTCTATCGCGTATTTGGTTCGTTGCAGACAACTGTACTGGTTTTCTCTCTCAATGGGTTATAGGTAAAGTGAAAATAGTAACGACACAATGAGCAAAACGATTTCGGATATATTTGTAAATATTAATTTACCTCGCAATTAATGGTTCACGCATTATTCATGCTGGGTGTGATATGTCGCCAGACACTGTGTCTGTAGTACCTACTGTGCAAATATAGTCTCATTTGCTCTGTTAAGAAAATTACACGAATCAAACGAACTCTATTTATTTTTTTGCATAACCAAACTAATATTGTTTACACAATTAAGCTTGGTAAATATAAAGACTTAAAATGAAAGACAATCTCGTTTTATTTGTTTAAAAGAAAATATTAAGGCAACGTATATTAGACCTGAGGCTGACTAATAAAGTATAGGCTGACTATACAACTAACATCCCAGACATAACTTCTAATCAGAAAATATTCCCACGAATAATGTTTTTTCCTTTTTACTAAATAAAAGTTAATCCATACTGTAGATCATTTACTGTTATACCGTCATTTATATAATCTCACTTCTCGCTTATGGTACTACTGCATTATATCAGATCTCCGTTTTCATGTTGTTTTACCCGAGAGCTATAGTTGTGCAGTCTTTCTTCTTATTGAACATCCGCAATGCCACACTGCATCTTATTGCTTATTTAGTCGCATGTGAGCTGTTATGACGCCATAATACACAGTGTTGTGGTTATTAAAAGGCATTTTTGGAGTTTATGAAAGTTTCATTATAGAAAAAATAATACAGGCATATATTTATAACAAATATAAATATATATATATGAGTCCATTTAGCATTAATTTGTCATTTATTTAAACGCAGAAATAACTCTGCCAAATATAATATTTAAGATATCATTTGCAATCTTCCTTGTATACCTGAGTTATGTTTGCATAAAATAAAAATTTAACTAAACCTTGCAAACACTCATACTGCACCTCTACAGTTACCTCAGGTATTACAACATCCATCGCACTATTGATATAATTACACCAGTGCAACTAAATCAATCTGTGTAAAGAACGATTTATGCTGTACTTAAAGTACACATAGAAACATGAACATTGTACACTGCTGCCTATTATATAACAAATGTGTCCCACTTACTAAAATTAAAACCAGTTTCCTATATCAACTCATCACCACCTTTGGCCTATACACAAATCTAAATATACCTTGGTAAACTAGGTATATAGTAAACTAGATACGTCATCAAAATTTCAATGGTGACTCACGTCTTCCGAAGTCCCTAACTCAACTCACGCCGACACAACTATAAGAACTACAAATTCATCATCACCTTTCATTCAACTAATATTATGTTTTGTAAAAATTTACCTCAATAGCTTTCGGTAATAAGAAATGTTTAACGGTGACATTTATTCTAATCAACACATTGCGCTAACACGGTATATATATTATCTATGGTACATCTCAGAAATGTCAATTCATTTATACCAAAAAAACAAACATGAAAATATCGAGACACAATTTCAGCCAGATATGTAGACATTGAATAAATTACGGTGATAAGTAAAGAGGTAGATTTATAATGACAGAATTCTGTAAACACTTCGAACCTTATTAAAAACTACAACTCGATTATATCTATGGAATCCAAGCGACGCGCTACCTCGGGTGATTATATTTGAACTGAAAATCAATTTTCCGCCGATCAGTTTTTATCCCTGTTGAATGCCAGGCTGCCAGTATGCTTCTGGTGTTGGGTGAAACGGTCCCTGGTTGCCTAGTGATGTCAAAGATGGAACGACCATGGCGGCCGATGCTGATTGGTCAACAGGGTGTCCTCCAACCAAAGAGGGGTGATGACCTGATTAAAATAAATTTGTTTAAAAACGTAAATTTGAAATTATATTTTGGTATGTTTTATAACGATTGATATCGTGTGTTGATTTCTGTCATTGCATGTTAAATATGTGCCCGAAATAGATTTCGCTTTAAATGAAAAACTAAATAGAGCTTACAAAGTTAGTTTGTTTTGGTTTCGCTAAATATATTTATTTTCGATATTTATAGTATAGTTATATATATATAGTAGATATGTTTGTATAAACTAGTACATCATTTTGGCAACCGCAATATGCTTTTTATGACTGTGTGCCAAATAAGTATGTTTTAAACTCTGTTCTTATTGTAAAGCATTGGACTCTGCATATGAACAGTTCCAAATCCTGAATTTACAGGCTTCTTAATTCCGTGTGCCTAAAGTTAATCCACATGCGTATTTATAAATAATACCGTCATTTAAACTGCATCCATAATAGGATGTAAACACGGACATTTAATCATAACACTACCTCTTAATATTTTATAATACACACCAAAGTTCAATCACCAAATATTCTAAAATACTCGTTTACATATACCCTTATATGCTTGATGCCTTTACCGGTATAAGTACATTTATCGATTTTTATATATATATATTTAAATTAGAGTTTTATGTAATATCTTAATCGGTGTCTATGTTCATTCAGCCGCCTAATCGTACTATCTCACCTGCGTGCATGCCTGTCAAGGTTGCTTGGTATATACCGCCACCCAACGGCTGCATTTGGTGACCATGTTGATCGTGCTCGGGTGATGGCTGGTTACCAGAGTTTGGTGGAGTTGGGATAGTGTGGTGAGCAGTATCGTCAATTCTACGGTCGTGGTCATATGCATACTGTGGTGGTGGTGTTATGTTGGCCTGGCCCGAACCCGAAAGGCCGTACAAATACGATGGCTCGTGCATTCGGGGCATTGCTGGAAAATGTTCAACTTCTACAAAAGAACATTATAATTTACTATTACGTTACTATTTATTAGGTGTCATATAATTTAATAAGTTCTTACTTGTGGATTGTGGGGCAGGAAGTGTCGTCATATGGTACCCGTTCATCCCAGTGTACGACTCAGGTGGCATGTGGTACGCAGCTAATTGAGGAGCCACTAAAACAATAAAATTGAAGTAACATATATTGCAACATAAAATGTTTACAAATATTTAATAATTAAATACGGTTTACTTACCGGGTGTGTGATGCTGTGTCATATTGGAGTAAACTCCACATTGGTCCGCCGTGCCCTGTAGATCGTTCGATCTGCGCATGGCATCGGGTCCGTCACTGGAGGAAGTGTTGCGCTGCCGACGAATCTTTTCCTCGCGGCGCCATTTTGCTCGCCTATTCGAGAACCAGACCTAAAAGTAAAATGGACGCAACGATTAAATAAAACCCGAAAGTTCGGTGCACGTTTGAAACTAAAGAATAACTTGTTTTATTTATTAGTGTTTATGGGTGTATTAAGGCAATAACTTAAGTTAACTTCAAAAACAAACATTTAATTTTTTTGGAACTGATTCCTGGTTACTGTTATATCGACCTGACCTGTATTCTTGCTTCTGGCAAATCAATTTTCGAAGCAAGTCGTTCGCGGGCAAACACATCAGGGTAATGCGTTCTTTCAAACTCTGAAATCAACAAACGTGGTAGCACCAAGAACTATTGTAAATTCTACACATTTTACAAATCGTCTACAGGTGAAAGTAAGTATATTTCACTGATACGCATAACTAAATTTTTGTTTTTATAAATTATATTTGCTGCACCTTTTTCCAGAGCTTCCACTTGTATTTGGGTGAATGAGGTTCGGTTTCTCTGCAGTTTTCTCTTCAGTTGAAGTCTTGCTTCGCTGTTTCCGTCTTTTGTGTTTTCCTCAGTCTCTTTACCTGGAAAAAATAAACCAATGATTTAAATGCTACAATACGTTTTTCCTGAAAGTTCTTGGCGATAGCTTGGCCTCAAAGGTTAAATGTATAAAGTTGACGGATATAATAAGATGAAGAGATTAGGTTGTTATTTGTAGAGGAAAAGCATCCATATGTGAACACTGGAAAGTGACAAGTGTTGACAGCTTTAATACACATACGGGTGGCCGCTTCTGTAGGCTGACGTCAGGGATTCAATTTCCCCATTCCCGGACCACGAATGGACGGGGATTAGTGTCGGAAAACTCGAAATCATGTTACTGCGTCGCGACCCGTGTCGACCGACGCATGATTAAAGTCTCAGCACAATCAAAATGTTGTCATAGCACAGATGACAATGACATCTCATCATTTCTTGTAGCTTTAATATTAATTCCACGGGTAAATAATTAGCCGAATGTCATGACGATTCGGATTATCAAAGTTATGAGTATACAATAGATTATAGAGCCTAAACAAATATGTCCCACCGCATTTCATATTTTGTCGTAAGATTTAACCACAGTTCATGAATTTAGTGTAGTTCCCAAATACTACTTCTTAGACAACCGACTTTTTGCTCTTAAAATATCAGGTTTCCCACACTGGAGAAGTGGGTCTATAAACTAAGTCTTTTCATCGAAAGTTTACAATTTGAATATATATCTTTAAAAGCAAGCTTAACACGTTTTAGTGATCGGTTTGTAGAATTGCCGTTGTTCAATCCAGCATAACGCCGGCATCAATTTTGCTGGTGGAACGGTAAACAGATTACGAGTTCGGAAAATGCACCTGCGAATGTGAATCCGCTAAACTATATCAAAATCTCGGGAGCTTTTGTCTAAGATTTAAAAAAGGTTGATGCACACGAAAGTGCGTTTTGGATGGAGTTCCACCTCTGTAGCCAAGTTTCTTTCTAATCCATAGTTCAAATTAATTTCTTTCCAGCTGAGTAGCGAAGTGGCTTACATTTTCGTAGGCTCGTCTGCGGCCTGTGGTGAAAAACTATTCTGAGAAGGATTATCTTGATTTGGCCGTGCTTGGTTAATCGTTTTGCGTGGCAGTATTGAAAAAGTTTCATATTTTCTGATTGTAGTGGTCCTTTTCTTCATTTTACTTATAAAGTATATGGCGTTTTGACTGCTTTATTTCTTTCCAATGAAGACCCATCACAATAGCGGAAAGAGAACGACATTGTCCGCTCATTCTTTGCCATAGTTTGGATTGTTGAAAATAGTTAAAGCCCACGGGGCGCAGCGGGTCTGTCGGCGCTAAGTCCCCATTCATTCCGATGTGAAATGGAGCGAATGAAGAGAAGAGAAGGCTTAAAAATCAATGCAGATAAGTCCCCCGCTCTCAGACAACAAATCATAGGACACTAAACTACCAACAATAAAAAACATCAGACTTAGCCCAAAAGTATCTGTCTTTTTGGGCAATTATTTGTTGGGTAAGACTCAAATTTAAAATTAAACTCCACTCTATCCGTTTGACAAGTAAATCTGGGGTGTCTGCATTAGTAATACCTGAAAACGTGGGAAAATAAGCTCACCCACATATAAAATGCGACCTCGTCCATGCTTCGATAAGACACCAATTTTAGCTAAACACTACTTAACTCTGGACACGTCATCGGTGTATTTCGTTCCCAAAATCGATCGCTCATAATCGAGTAGCTCGGGTTTTAAACGAAACTTCGACGGAGTTTTTGGTCGTCGGGAGCTGCGGATGGATCGATGACACGCCGGTATCGATCGCGGTCCAACTTGATTCATAATAACTCGGTTTATCTTGGAATTAGCTGCAGCGTCAAAAGGGAAATGCGAGGCAACCTTGGTCGTGCTGCGATCTTTATGGGAACCGACGGGGCGAGAGAGCCAAAATCCTTTTATCATTTATTTTTCAACCCATGCCGGGAATCTTTCTGAAATCCCGTCCAATTAATCATTAATACGGTTGTCAGATACCGCGGGGAAATAGTTTTATTTTCTATACAACTAATGGGAAGCACAAGAAATTTCTCGCCGGTAAAAGGAATTACTTCATTGCCTTCAACTTAAGTGACAAACGGAGACAAGTTTTTTACTGAAACTCGACTCACTTGTTCGATATAACTTGAAAATTGTACAGAAAAAATCGCTGAAATCTATCCGTTTGACTTCGCGTCATCTTAGAAGCTACCGTCGATAACGATCCAAGAATTCAATAATTCAAAACGTTGACATGTAAGCCACTTCCATGTCGAAGTAATTATCAAAAGCAGACAAAACTTAACTAATGCGATATTTGTTTAATTGAAAACAAAAAATACTTGAAAACGCAGTGAAAACCATTATTTATAATGTGATGGGGAATGGTGTTTATTGAGTAAAGAGAAGGAAAAGAAGACGATATCTTTGAGTATTGCTCTTTTCATTATGGACTATGAAAATGTCTTTCACTAGTAGACGGCCTTGCTATTCTAAACTTTAAACATACCTTTGAGTCCCATAAGGCCCTCGGCAGCAATTTGCTCTTGGCAGATACTTTGTTGGGGCATCCATCCGTTGCACGTTAATGACCACTCAAGACCCAAATGTTGACCCCCCTTTTGTTCACAAACACTTCTTTCATTGAACCCGTTGCTTTGGTCGCCGTTAAGATTTCGAAGAACACGGTTAATCGAGGAAACCTGAAAAGATTGCGGTTTATAGCCGGGTTTTCTTATTCTCTATGAATAACATTGTATAAAAGTTTTGGTTAGGGCGAATAATATATGTTAAAATAAAGATGGCTCGCTGTTTTTTTTCGGATCAGTTTACATAACATATATAAATTTAGGTATATTTAGCTTTGAAATTCAGTTTAAAATAACACATTAATGATTTTTTACCGAAAGGTCACTGATATTAAAAGGTGAAGTAAATTAAATGCTACAGTTACTCCCTGGAAACTTTTAGATACATTTGAGTTGTGTCCCAGCGGCATTTTTTTATCAAAATATTTAAATTTTTAGTCTAAAAACTAAATAGTTTAAAAACTATTAAATAATGCACAACATACACTTGGAATATTATCGTTATTGCAGGTTCCTTCGTTCAGTAGTCTGTCCCTTATTTCCCATGCAAATATGCTTGGGCATTCTCGTTTGTAGGATGCGATTTTGTTGACCACTTCTGGGGTGGCCACTCTTGGTTTGCTGCCACCAATTGCTCGGGGCCGAATGGTTCCAGTTTCGTAGTACCTGTCGGTTAATAAAATGTGTTATATTTGGTAAATGCTTCATAAACACACGGTAAAAGAAAATGGGGTCTCAATTACTGCAAAAAGGGTTATGACCGATGGAACAATGAAATATAGATTAGATAATGAGACGACTTCGTTAGTAAACAGGGATATTACAATAACAGCGTTTCTAAAGTTTACAAATGTATACCTGGCAAGAATTTTACTGACACATCCGTTAGATACTTGAAGAATCCGCGAGATGTCGCAAGGGCGCGCACCATTATGCGCAAATTCGACAATTTTTTGCCGAATACTGTCTGGAAGAGGTCGGCCGTTCACAAACATACCGCCGAGTTGGTTCATACCACTGTGACCTGCAATAACCGGAGATTTGTAGAGTAATTGAACCTGACCAAAAATTGTGCGGATACTTCTATTTACTGCAGTTTTCCAAATTAATATTCACAATACTAAGACATTATTGATATAAAACATAGTGAAACATATAGCAAATTTATCACTAAAAACATAAAAAAAGGATTACTACACGGACTATCGTCAAAATACTATGTGCCCACGTCGGTTACTGGTCTACGATAGAGGCATTGTTACCGTTTTTGCTTAACCATTAAATGACTATGCTTAAGCAATGTCGGCCCGGTGACTAACGAAGGACAGGTTTGCGGCGATAATAATGATCAGCTAAGCGGGCAGACTAATATATAATGGAATTGTTTATAGTGCACATCTGAGCAGATTATATCAGTTAGAAACTTGTATTTACAGATAGTAGTCATAATTTAATTTATTAACACAACTCAACACTTCGGAACTCCCAGCCCCAACCATGTAACAGTTACCACAGCGATTACCCAAATTTAAAGATTATCAGGTACATATGTACGTTTGAAAAGATTATATTTACAGCATAGATTTAAGCCATGAACATATCACCACAAAATAAATCATTGATAAAATATAATCTGGACCCTGTTCGTGTAAAGTATCTGGAACAATATTCTAAGACTAAAGAGTTATCGATTTATGGTGTTCAACTTTACCCATAAACAATAAACATATGAGGCGGCGATATAGATTGGAGCTTTCAGCGTTTTCGATATGTTCGCCACCACCTGAGACATAGGCTTTGGTGGCCAACTATTCCCAGACGATATGTTCGACATGTGATTTTCAAAGGGGATGCATAAGATTATGATTTCAGGCTTTTTGCCTACATTCTATAGAAGTAACTATGCGATGTTGAAACGCACAAATTTTGGTTTACCAAAAGGATATTATTTAAAAAAAATCAGAATTTTGCACATTGTAGTTATACCGCCCGATTTTAAGTTATAGAAATCATAAATCATGTAGGATCGGTCGAGCGTACCTTAATTTGTTTAATTGTTTGGGCTGTTACATAACAATAGCAACCGCTATTGCATAGCGGGGAGCGTATATTTTTGAATCGGTTAGCCAAAGAGCGATTGTTTTAGTTCCTTACGCATCACTTTCCGATCAATTAACGCCTTTGTTTACAAATTGCGGGAGCTTTCGACAAATTGTCCTTCGTGAGTGATTGCGTCATAATAGGTCACGCATTGATTCATTGTCACATAAAGCAATAACACGTCATGAAAATACCAAGAAAATCCAAATTTGTTAAAATTGTGTCGTGGTTTTTGGACTTTTGTAAAAAAAACATCTTATCGCCAGAACCGTCCATCAGTAATCAGCGGTTGTGTAAACAGTAAATTAGCGTATATTCCATATGGGTACAAATAAACTGCAAGGAGCGATCGGCGACAGTCAGTCTAGGCATGCTCTTAAAATCAGTAAAATCCGATTTTCGATTTGGAATACCGCAAACACGTCTCGTCGAGTTAATGAATAGAGCTCGTATTTTTGCTAAATTAATATTCCTACATTCCAAGGACGGGGATTAAAATCGGTGTTAAACAAGGCGGAATGACCCACTCATGATTAAAAGACGATTTGAGTATTTAGATGTTCCATATTAGAAGGATTTCGTAAGCGGTATTGCTAACCGTAGAACGTCATTACTTAAGACGTATGCGAATTATATTGTCTTTCACTTATTAAAACCACCAAATCCAAACTTTTACTAAAAACGACATTAATAATAATTTTATACTTTTTACTAATCAAGAATTATTAAACTTAATTTTAAGTTTAGTTATTAATCTTTTTCCTTTGTTAAAATAATACATATTTGTTTAATTGTTCGGTAAATTTTATTATTTTTTGATTTACAACGTAATTTATGGTGATTCCAGTGTACAAAATCGAGGTCAATTGAAACCTTGCTCCCGATTGTAATGTGCTGCGTTTTCTCGTCCTTAACTCTGTGCCGTTCTCGTTCTAACACCGCTAATGCGCTTTTGCGGAAAGCAGGAGCTCAAATTAGCGACAAAGGAACAGCGCAAAATCGAATCCCGCAGTTGCGCCCAGTAATGGTGACGTGGGAATTTCATCTCGTTGTAAAATCGACCAACAAAACTGGGCGATGCATTGCTACACTATTTTAATAGGTTGAACATTTTAAACGTAAAAAAAAATACGTTCTATATACACGCATCCAGGTCTTGCTCGGTCAACCAATCATAAATATCCTAATTGCATATAGTATTGTAGGTCCTTTAAATGAGTATTACTATGTCCCTGTATCAATGCGTTCTGTGCTATTGCGTTGTGTTTTCCTTTACACTTTCAACTCTAATATTTATGTGGACCCTAAGTTTCATAGAATAAAAACAACATGTAACCATTTAATAAGGCAAATGAAATTTAGCATTTGTCTATTTAACTTGACAACTCTTTAGTGATATGTTATCGCTAAACAAACTTCGGGTATTAAGAAATATTTAATTGAAAAACGATTATACCTTTATGGGGTAAACTCTCCCGGTTAAAGCAAAGTGCCATGCTGCTTGCTTGTCTGCAGGAATCGTATGTCGCCATAGTAGATCTTTATTGAACTCAAAAAACGAAGCTTCTAATTTTTAACCGAATATTTTTAATGGTTTATTTGTCCAGTGGAATTGTATAAATTCGGGGTAAGACCTCGATTAAGACGGGAGCTGAATAAAAAGTAGTTTGTTAAAATTCAAAAAATATGGAAAACCAAAAGCTTCAAAATGTTAATTAATAAATGCCTGCCATATCGTGTTTTATCATAGGTAAACGTTTTAAAACAAGGAAATCGAAGTCTGGGTCTACCACAACATATGACGTTTTGATAAGGTGGTCGTGTATTGTCGTCACGACAAATCAAGCGAAAACGAAAAACATATCTAATCTTGAAAAATTCCGGTTCCACCATTCTAAATTTGCTGACCAGACGGTTGATTTATTTGGCCGGAAATATTGGTAAACAGAAAGATTAATATTTGCTATGTATCAGGATACCGATAATAAGCAAACGGTTTTCGTATTCCAAAGGCCACGCGACTATGTTGTTTTAACAAGATTATAGGTGTCCTCAAGGTGAACATTTGTAAATAAACAGATTTATCGTGTATGGTGGAGTGAATCGGGTTGTTTTGACTTAATTTTTTTCCAAGTAAAATTTGTATTATTCGTTCAAGGAGATAGGGGCTTAATAGGTTATTTCCTTGATAAGAAAATGTATAAGTTTTCGGCTTTAATTTTGTGTTTTATTTCATTTTAATTTAGCACGTGCAACCCAGATAACAATACTATTATTTAAATGTGTTTCAACCGAAACTTTTGTGAATTCAAATTAAAAATTGGCGGGCAAAATACAGATCTCTGGTAATGCGAGTGCGACAATAGGGACGGGGAAACGCTTTTCGATTCGCGTGGATTATCGCTACGGGTTGCGGGCCGCGAACGCCCAGAACCTACCCAAATTAATCGACTAATCCGAAGCAGGTTTTTCGATACTCACTTGCTCTCGATTTGTTCATCATAATACTCATTCTCACACTGATAATAAAATTAAAGACAAGAGTTTCAAAGTTTTTAGCCTGGTCGGGCCTTTCTTGCTCCGCCATTTTGGTTAATTTTTGTCGCGTATATAGTCCAAGGGTTAGACCGAACCTCAACTCAAAATGTTATAGTATAATAACAAGATAAATAACTTATAGAAGAATACAATTTACTTCACAGTTTATTTTTTTAATAAGGACTTTTAATAGAAATAAATAAATCTTCTTTCATATACAGTTGCCTGAACACCAATACAATTTGTTTGACCGTATATTAATTGGCGACGAAATGTAGCCAAGTAATAAAAATACTAAATATGCAGTTAAAAATATTTTCAACTTCGTACCTTTCTGGTAAATTTGTTTTTTTAACGATATTTAAACTTACTTTTCATCTACACTTTTATTGCTTACAAAAATCCTTTTTAGTTTTGACAAAATTTTATTTTTGGAATTATTCTGTTCTCGAACAAGCCTGCCTTCAAAATCAAGTGAAATTTTCCGAGCTCCAACTATATACGTAATCGGGGAATTCCCCTCCCTTTTTTCTTCTGCGATGCATCGTGGGAACAAGGTTCCTCGTCCATTGTTGTTGCTTGCTGTACAGCAGTGTTTCCAGTTAAAAAATATGGATTTCAATCTCTCGCAATGCAAATACCCATATATAATTTGATTTCCAAGAGAGTAACTGCAGAAAGATCACTGTATTTTCTTTCATGTTAGCCCTCAAATGCCATCAAAAAAAATAAATGCATGACATTTTTCAGTTCTAGGCTAATTTTGAAATTTGACAGCGAGTGTAGTGGGAGATACAGCGGAGCCCATTTTCCCCAGGTTTAGCGAAAAACTTAATATGAAAAAGTACGTGTAACCTTAAAATGATTAAAAAACATTACTATTGGTGCGATTTAACTGTTTATCGTTCAATGTATAATTTTTGTAAAACGCTTCACTGCTAATTCCGTATTCAGTGACCCGTTAGCTTGTGTGTTACTTTTATTTCCATAATTATCTTGTGGTATTAAACACAATACGGGGTTATTTAATAAGCCACTAGGCAGTTTTTATCTAAAATCCTTTAAACCGCTCGGTCAGGTATTTCTAAAATTTTGACTGTGAAAGTATCATGGCAAATTTAAGCGGTCAACACTTCTCTTGCAGAATAGGTTAACAATGGCTGAATAGAGGGCTCGTAATGTATTGATTAAAGCCTCAAAACAAAGCAGGGAATTAGTATTATGAAACAACATCACAGCAGTATACTTTTATCGGCCGCGCTTGGTCGTAAAATCACTGTAACCTTGTATACGTGCCGACGAAATATCAACAGTGGCATGCTGGTACGAACGTGGCGTCAACTTGATTTGTTTCACTTTTTAGGTTCGTTTAACTTTATCAGAACGTGAGAAAGATATATAATTGAAATTAATTACAATTTTGATATAGATGTTTTAGTTTTTTTTATGTTTAGGTAATTAAATTGAAGTCAATTAAGGAAAATGTGCTCACTCTTTTGTTATTCGAACAATATTTCGGTTATCCGTTTGACTATCAAGTTCATGTCCGGCATTCTGCCTTACCGACGCGTGTTTGGCCAGTTGACTGAGTGAAAGTAATCCATTTGCAAATCGTGGAAGGGCTAAAAATAGCAAATAATCATTTGGTTGTATTCTCGGGTAAGGATTTTAGGTTATCTCCCGGAACACAGTGGAATAATAATAAATTAAACGACAACGGTGGGAAACGCTTCAATGTTGTACAACACACTGCATTGACTCCGATAAACCGACGGTAAAGGCGGGGTTCGAGGTAACCTGGAGGTTACACGTGTGACAATGTTCACTCGTTAGACGTACACCACCGACTTTTAACCGAAATCTTTTTGGGTCGAAATCGTCTTCTGGTTTCTCGGCTGTGTCCTTATGAGCAAGGCACTAAGCGGACGTCGACTAAACACAGAGCACTGGTGTCCTAAAGTAAAACGGTAGCAAAGTCTAACATATAACATCCGGTAACCCGAAGTGATCTTAAAGTAATCTGACTATTGCCCATGCATAAAATTCCCTTGCATTTTACCTTTTATTGGCTCTTTTCTCCACCTTGCGTATGTTCATTTCAAATAAATTCCGACACGAGTATTGAGATTTGCTGACTCACATTAATAAACATGATCGAATATTCGTGTTTATCTCTCGGAAAAATACGTGCTTGATTTAATATGTTAAACTGTGTATACCGCTGAGTGAACAATTTGTATATAGGCCTGTCGATGTAAATTTAAAAAAAGGTTAAAACTACCTAAATATCAAAATATTAAAAAATTGAACATTTACAATGAAATGCAGCGCAAATTGCATCACAAAGAAACAAAATTTATTTTCACAAATTGAAGGGGGACTCGATTATTTAAATTTTTTCCTCTCTCGCTTATGTGTTTAATTTTGTCGTATTTATACCACAGATAAGTTGCTTATAAAACTAAAAAGATCCTAAAGTTCAAAAATACCCATGTCCTTGGAAATAAAGAAGTCCACGGGGCGTTACAACATGGGCTATTATCAGATAAACTCGCAGTCCACATCGTTGTGTTCCTCGTCGATATTGTGAAGTGTTGAATGCGATGAAGATGTTGCTGTAGTTTATGTTTTGTCGTCGATTCAAGTTTAAATTCGTGTGGGGCTTGTTTAAGTCCGCTTCTTTTAAATTATGTTTATAAATTGGTTGTGATAAACTTTTGTCCGCATGGCAGCTAGTTCCGACTGTTTGAGTGCAACCCATTGGACCACTGGGTTCAGTTAATGTGTGTGCAAATCATACAAGAGCTAAATTAAAAAGATGTCAAATTCAACGGTCGTAAAAATTCGTTAAAAATATAATATAAGAAGACGGACAAAGAAAAGTTAGGATATTATGTTAATCGCAATGAATAGAAAAAGCAATAATAGCCGAATAACGCCGACGTACATGATTACCCGCGTAATAACTATCGGACGTACAAAAGACGAATTATATATTTGATATAGAATTGGCAAAGTAAATTTAAAAGGTTTCCCGTGGTAACTTCATTTTATTATGTTTACTTTTTATTGTTTAATGCTTACCAGTCCCGAAATATCAGCTGATTAAGAACAATCAGCACCGAAAATTCTCAAAACGGCGTCATATTTTTGGGTCCATTGTAAATTACCCTTGCGAAACTAAGAATTTGCCATTGCAGATCCAAACCATAACTAGAGAGTGTCAACCCCGAATTTAACCACCACTATTCTTAAAACAAAATTTGTATTCAATGTGTTTATGCAAGCATAAACGAATGGGTTCTATAGTTGTAAAAAAACTTCTTTTAAATATGTAGTTAAAAAAAGAATATTCGTGTCAGGTTTACGAACATTTTACCACAAATGTTTTACATAAAAGCCTTTTGTCAAGCGCTGTATTAAAATAAAGCTAAATTTTCCAAACAGTCCGATTTAGTTTTTCATGGCCTCGGATAAAAGTTTCTTATTGGTACATTGCCGCATTAACCTTTCATCAAATCTGAATAAAATTAGAATAGCCTTTCAAGCGCTATGCTCAAAAAATCTAAATTTTTAGAAAAAATATTGTTTTGATTTTGAACGTCCCTTTCATTGCGATTCCATTACTCCTGGTAGATGTTGGGACGCCATGCCATGCCGGTCACATTCATGATTTGAGAACAGAATCTTATTGTTTAGGGTATTTTCCTAGGTAATTTTTTTATTTCCTTAAGTTTTAAATCAGTAGTGCTTTTACATTCCACCAAAATCTGATTACAATTGAAGCAGCCAATCAAGCGAAATGCCCAGAAAAGCTATTTTTTGGAAAAAAAATACCATTTGTTTTTCAACTTACAAATGCCTAAGTTTCATTACGATTCCATTATTCCTTCCGGTAGATGTCGGGGCGACATGCCATGGCTGCCAAAACGTTGACGAAAAACGGACAAACAAATAAATAATACCTGAAGAATATTCAATTTAATTGAAAACTTACTCCCTTTATATATGGGGCGTAACTGAGACTGATCACAAGTTTCAGTGGAACTGTACTTGTGTAGTTTTCCAGGAAAAGGGTGAAATATAGGGATATATCCCCCCAGGGATTTTTGTGAAATTAAAGATTGTTGCAAACTATCAACATGCCAGTTACAAATAGGATTACTAAAAGTTTTAACCTAATTAAATAACCCAAAACTTAACACATGTTTGACACTAATAGGTGGAGTTGTGCTTCTTTATTCGAACATGGATAACAAGTTCAGGACCCCATCAGTTTATACACTAACAAAACTGTTACAATCGATTTGAAACTGTCAGAAATGTTAGATAACATGGTCTCCACATGTTTGAATTTAACAAGAATATATACTTTTTATCTAAACATGGATAATAAGCTTGGTTAGCAACCCCGGAACCATTCGCTTTTGCTTGCATAAACAAACTGCATAGACCATTTCTGTTATAAAGCAAGGCTCTTAGCCGACATTGTCTAACCCTGTCGGATTGAAGACTTCGATTAAAATCTTTATCTATTTGATATAAAACTACAAAAAAAGTAGCTTCAGTATAAGTGTTTTACTTATGAAGAAGATATTTTGATTTCATTAAATGAATTTAATTACAAAAAAGAATTAAAACTATTGATCATAATTTTGTTTGTGAAGACAATTTACAGCAGCAAAGTTATATATCACTTGCGTGAAATATTTTTACACAAGCATATACTAAAAAAATGTTTTGAAATTTTAACGTCAACATAGTGACAGATCTTGTTCCTTTACAACCCACACTACGGATGGGGTGATTCGTGAGAGCAGTCCCCCTATCATGTCTAATGTCATAACTTTGGGGTCCCGGGTACTCAAGTGGTGGGTGAGATAATCATCAATAACGCGGTCCCAAAATTTCACCGGAAGGTTATCAAGGTTGGGGTAAGCTTTGCTCCATTCCCCATGTTCAACCTGTGAAATAAACACTTAAGCATAATGCAGGGAAATCCAAAACAAAACCTAAATAACAGGTTTATTTGTCAAAGGACCAATGTTTAAATGAAATTAAGTTATATTCCAAAATGTGTAAATATGCACAACACACAAGTGGCTGACTGGTAAATTATGAGATCCTAAAAGGATAGCTTCAAATCACCACCCAGCCACTAAATTTCTGTGCAATGTATCGCACTTTACCTGTATAAGGTAAAGGGTATAAAATATATATCACCTAGTAACTTCAGGTTTCAGGGTAAATATACACCAGGATATAAAGAGAGAAAACTTTTGCACAGTTTGTCCCATACTTATTTAGGTTAATTTAAACAATAAAGAAGAACAACACAATTATTTTAACTAAGGAGAAAGGATAAAATAACAAAACTACAATAGTTTAAACATGTCAGTTAAATCCCACTCATTTCCCCAATTCTGCTACAATTAAAGAGGATGATAGTGTACAGAATCTTGTTGTGCTAAATTGAACAAACATTAACCATTAAATAAATAAGTGCGTGAACTAACATTGATATAGTTTACTAAATAACCAATGGCAATTTAACTTGCTAAATTTTACCTGAATTGTAAGTAAGACAGCAACATTTTTAAATGGGGCATTGTCGTTTTCACAGAACTGATAGAAAAGTGTTGTAGCAGCAGCTGGTATCAGTTCAAGGTGTGACACAACACTTGCACATGAGCCATCATTAAACTTCTTTGAAATTTTGTTGTCCAAAGCCAATTTGGCAGATGCTGCATCTAAATTATTGTAATCACTTTTTTCAATCTGAAAAAAAGAGTATAATATACCGATTAATACTGGTATACAGATGTGTAGATTCTACTGGTATACAGATGTGTGTTGGTATACAGATGTGTTGATTCACTTATTTGTATTCTGAATCATCATTTTAATTGTCACAAAACCTATCCCATGGTCTTTTTAAGAGTGGTTTATTCAATAGCATTTCTTTTTGTAGAATCCATCCAAACCACCTGTTGTAGTGCTACTGAAATTATTTTATAAATAATATACAGTAACTTACCACAAATTTCGGCTGTGAACAGTTATATGAATAAACATCTGCAAGCGCAGTCGCCAGACACTCAACAGTTGGGTTTGTATCTTTATTAGAAGCCAACATAATAACTGCAGGTTGGGCGTTATTTGCATTGATGTGGTGCTTCTCCAGTGCTACCCTTTACACATTAAGTTTTTTTATGTTACTAGCACATTTTTTATAATAATTCATATAATTAAGTGCAGGATTAATAGTTAGTGCTCAGTGAAGCACATTGGGTCTTCAGCCAGAAAGTTACAGAATCGAAACCACAATGCTCTTTGTTTGTGTCATTGGTTTGTATAGTTACTTTACAGACCTAGTTAACCCCAGGGGATAATAAGGTGTAACAAAAACTAAATTCTCTATCATATACTAGTACAACAATACCCAAACTGGGGAAAAGTCTGCGTTTGTCTGCCTTTGCAGTTGAGCATAATGATTCTAACTCCTAACCTATGAAGAAGATAAGAAAAATTTTAACTAACAAATCAAAAAAAAGTAATTAAACAAAAATCTTACTTTACTATTTTCCACAATCTTGGATTCTGGCTTGGAAAACCCTGTTTTAGTTTTTCTATTTTCTCTTGATATATTTGTAATTTGGATTTCATAACTGGAATTTCTTTATCAGCACAAAGCAAATACCCACAAAACAAGCTTAATAAGACAATAAAGACTGGTAGGCACTGATCACAATGTAACGCTTTGCTTATTACGGAATCACTTTTTATTTTTGATCTTCTTTTATCTGATGTAAAAGCAGGAGTGTTGACATCCAAATCTTTTTTTATTGTTTCGTAGCTGTCGTGTTCCGCCATAGAGGCCTCAAAATTGGACGAAGAAGAATCGCTTATAGTTCCATTTTCAGTTTTATCCCCTTCATTGCTTTGTGATATTGTATCATCTGTTTCGACTTGGGAAGATTCATTATCATTTCGTGTTTCATTGTCAGATTTGTCAGATGTTGTGGTACTGCAAAAGCTTGGTTCTTTTATATCTTCCATGTCTTTACTTGAATCTGCTGGAAAGGTTTGATGATTAGTTAGTAGGCCTATTGCTATAGTTCTCGATGAAAACCAAAAGTGAAATGTTCTTGGTTTGCGAAAAAAAATGTTTGACTAACTATAGGTACCGTACCAGTATTTCTAGGTGTTTCCATTGCCCTTACTAAAAATGTTTATATAGCAATGGTGGTACATAAAGTTACATATCAGGACCTGTGGACTCCAATAGTGATAATAACATAGCTGTACTCCAGAATAACAAGTACACCAGACAACACTTATAATGGCCAGCACAGTGCTACGGAAACAGTTTTCTGACCCATTAAACATAAAAAAATGTTGCTATTTTACAGAAAATAATGGGCAGGCATTTACCATACTTCTGACACTGGCTATTGAAAAAAATCAGCCTATGTAATGGTAATTAATGACAGTGAACAATAAGCCCACATATATGATAGCAAAACAGTTTTAATGAATGTAGTTGCCCAAGGACCAGCATGCCAAAACAGATTTTTTTTTAATCTAAGTGTCTTTTAAAAAATCAAAATTTCCAGACCTTTGATTTTTGTTTTTTGTCCTTGCCTTTTTTTCTTATTACCACCCATAATACACAAATTTATATACTCTGAAAATGTAAAATTCGCGCATTAAAATAATATTATTGCTGTTGTATAGGATCGGATATTCATGTTAATCCCTGTGAATGGGAAAACTATGTTACTTAGGGATTTAACACACACGATATCGTCAGATCACATTGCATCTACTGTCGGGTTACGGTACCGAAGATATTGTAGTGTGTTGTGTTTAATTGAAATTCTGGTAGAACCTATTAAATCCAGGAAATGCCTTAAGGGCCTAGCTGAAGGACACAGCCAACCAGCTAGATACCAGTTTTGAATTTGCGGCCCTTTGGCTGAAAGAGGCACTAAGCAGCAATCTTTTATCTTTTTTTATTTGGCAACACTTTTTGGGAGTAAGTCTTGCCAGCCCGATCTGCCAGTCAGTGTCTTAGTGCATTTCACATTTTGTTAAAGCCTGAACTGTGTAGGCCTATCATACTGACCCCAACCATATTCGACCAAGTAAATTGGTGGTTAGTGTCTCTTTCAACCAAAGGACGGCAGATTTAAAACTGGTCTCTAGCTGGTTGGTTGTGGGGTGCATCTAAATACTACACGGTCGTTTGGATTGCTATGGAAAGTAATTCTAACCCTGTCCCAAACAGTAATCTCAACCTCAGAACTAACTTTAACCTAAACCCTAACATTAATATCATAATCTTTATTTTGGTGAAATAAGTTTCATCCAAGGCTTTTGTAATAACAAAGTGTAGTAAGCGATCCTGGTGTACCTCTAAATACTACAGGATCGCTTGGAGCCCTTGGATTGCTTTGATCGCATGGAACGCTTGGATCACCTACTATACTTCGTTGTAAAAGACTTGGAGAAAACTTCTCTCACTAATATAAAGATTATGATATTAATCTTAAAGGGTTGGGGTTAAAGTTAGTCCTGGGTTTGAGATTAGTGTTTGGGACATGGTTAGGATTACTTTTCATAGCAATCTTATACAATTTTTTTACAATACAATATTTATTTTTGTTTCTTTCTCTGCGATCCTGTAGTATTAGAGGCACCCGCGATCCTGTATGGAAGCGCTTCTGTAGTATTTAGAGGCACCGTTTGTCTTTAGCTATTTAGACACCACGTTCAGTCCGGCCCGTTGGTCTATCGGTTAAGTGCGTCGCCTTTCAATCAAAAGGTTGCAGGTGCGAAACTGGTCGCTAGCTAGACGGTTGTGTCCTTGGACCTTGGGCAAGGCACTTTACGGACATTGCCTGAACCCAGCGGATTAATGGGTTCTACCAAATTAAAGGAATGTGTCTATCATATACAACACACTGCAATAGCTCCGGTAACCCGACGATGGGCGCGAGGTGATCTGACGATTGCCCGTGTGATAACCCCCTTGGTTTTACCATTCACGTGGATAAAGATGAATATCCTATCCTATCCTATTCAACACACTGCAATAGCTCCGGTAACCCGATGGTGGGCGCGAGGTGATCTGACGATTGCCCGTGTGTCAAACCCCTTGGTTTTCCCATTCACGGAGATAAACATGAATATCCTATCATTCTAGAGAATCTGGAGCGACCACTTTAGAGAAACCATTGGCACCATAGAAATCTTACAATAATGGCGGAAACTGTGTGGCATCGAAAAATTTAAAAGAGAGTTGTTTATGCGGAACGTCAAAATCTTTTTTTTTGTGTAATTTTTTTGTTACCGAGCCAAGTTTCGAATCCATGACGGGCTCTTTACTTGGACCGTTTTTGTCTAGTAGTCGGTATATGTATCGGTCGCGTTAACCATTCGGCCACACGACCGTACAACGTCAAAATCTTTTTCCCGATTCCTCTATTTTTAAACTGTACAGCGCCCTCTGCAGCCCATGGATTAATTGGACAACAATAAAAGAAAGGAAATTGCACACTTCTCGTCATCCTACTGAGTTCTTAATGTTAATTACGCGAATATAAAAGTACTACAATAAGCGAATTCACAATGTCGTTGAGCTTACTCGGAATATAGCCGTGGCCATCTTGGTGGCGGGCAAACCGGTCCAAACAATGTCGATTCGTATTCATAAGTACTTTTTATGGGAAAGAACAATGGTTCCTATCGCACTGAAAATCGTGTCTAATGCAGTGGTTCTCAAACTTTTTAGAGTTGGGACCCACTATTAATTACCACAATTTATGGCGACCCACTTAATATATATATAGTTGTTGTAACATGTATTTTATATAAATATATAGTTGTTGTAACATGTGTGAGAGACGAAAGGTTCAATGACCTGAGGTCAGGTGAAGATCACGCCACGATTAAATATTGTGTAATGTCACTATTATGATAATTCCCCCTTGATTTTTGTATAGGAAATAGCCAGTATAGTTAATCAGAGCTTTCTATAACTTTTCACGACCCACCAAGATTCCTTTCGCGACCCACCGGTGGGTCGCGACCCATAGTTTGAGAAACGCTGGTCTAATGGATTAACTTTTAGAAATAAGATTTAATTTTAACTACTTTTGCGGTGACCAATGTGGGATAAAGTCATTTGGTTTCGTTATATCTCCAGAGTTATTATTCCGCCTTGAGATACGGGAGTTGTGCAATTAAAAGACGTCAGCCCTAATAACGCAGTTAAGGAGTAAAGTTTAGTTTCATTACTAGTCTAATCCAGAAAACCGATTACGAAACTTAATTTTGAGGATTTTTAGTTTATGTTGCAGATCCAAAAGCTTCGAATTTAAATTGTAAAAATATCGAAGACTTTCTATGGAAGGATTTTGAGTGACGGCCATTTTTGGGAGGTTAGTTAGCATTGGAGAGATAACTTCAGTCAATACCTCAGAGAATAAGAAATATTTTAACTTAACACGGCTTAAAAGTTTGGTTTGGTAACCAATTGACTCATTAGTTTAGAACAAAATTAGATTGCTAACACCATGTATAAGAGATACCAAATGCAAACATTAGAGTTGATTAGCGCGTGGTCACTCAATGCTCAAACTATCTATTCGTATTCTCTGTTACGAGATGCACCTTTGTTGTCAAAAACAAACCGAATCATGATTTAAAATTCCCAATACCGAAAGTTCTGTTTAAATATTAAAACACCATTTGGATACTGACTTTATAAACGATAATGTGCACGCAGTGTAAATCGATCTTGCATTGATAGTTGCAGATTAGAAATTATACAGGATTGCAGAGTTATCTTTTTAACTTAAAAGAAACCAATATGAATTCAAATTACGACGAAAGAAGAAAAAATATAAGCAGCTTATCTACAGAAAAAATGCGGAAAATACAGTAATCAGAGCTTTTGCATGATTAAAATGTAGTGACTAAGTATTTAATCAAAAGTACATCCAAAGAATGTGTTTGGATTTCGGAACATAATACAGAAAACGGGAGGTAGTGGTTTATAAATGAAAAACATTATATCCACAGAAAATACTGTTAGGTTGGTGTATCATATACACAAGGTATACACAGTACGGTATGAAAAATGTTGTTTCGTTCTCGCATATTATATCATTGTGTGGTACTAATATATAATTTAAATGTTAAAAGCTTTAGTCGCAGTGGGTTTCCACTTGGAAGTTTAAAAGACAACCAAAGTGATAGACTTGAATACTTTTAAGGTCCGAAAATAACGCTCGCAACAATGAATAGACGGAACAGAATGGATGGATTTTCTGAGCATTGTAAGTCTAAAAAAACACTAAGACAGATTGCAATAACAGTAACTACAAAAAATACATGTATAAAATTAATTGTTAGGAAGTGGATTAGAATATTGTGCAGTTTCTTTGTGCAGTAAGTGGTCCATAAAGGAAAGACACAACGAAGTTTTAGTACAAAATGTCATAGATTACTTTATGTAAGTTTAGCAAGTCTAACTGGAAAAATTCTTTATACTACGGAAACCATATTTGGTATTGGTAGACATGTACTTTTGCTGCATCTGGAGCAGTTTAGCTATGTTACATGAACCATAACACAGGCGTCTATGTTGTTTGTAGTTCGATTATTTGTCTCAACAACTTCCTGTTGTGACAGAACAGTGCCATCTATGACATCATAATCACACTGCACGTCATCTCGGATGTCTTGTGGTGATTTGTAGTTAAGAATCCTCAAAGCAGATTCACGGGTTACTTGGTACAATTTTGTGAAATTGAGACCCACAACTCTGTAATAATAAGTTATAATACAAAGTATTTAATACGGTATATCATTTAAACTTATTTATATAATATAATGTACTTTCTTTACAGCATGGTGTGATGCCGTCTAGGTTATTAATTTATTGTTTTGAGTGTTTGCATGTCTATGCAAGGCATTTAATAGACAATACTTGTTTTTTTTTTCACTCAAGACCACTTTCTCCTCTACTCCTAACAATTCCATTAAAATGAATTAAAAACTGAAGTTGCATCAAACATAAAGCAATGCAAGAGTAATGAAACCTTGAGCATGGAAGGTTGGTTTGTATGAAAATCTGATGATTACTTTTGTTATGATGACTGTCATCATCTCTTAAAGAGTATCCGATCCAATAAAAACAAACTCACTTAAAAGCTGCAAGTTCAAGAAGAATAGTGGAGCCAAGAACAAGAACTTTGACATATGTCTGTAGCGAGTTCACGAGGAAAAACACAACCACAGTGGCGCAAGGAGCAACCACGGCCACCACAATCGCTGGGATGATGAGAGATGATCGCTTCGATTTCAGCACAAGGGAGAAAAATCGAACTGGTTCTTGCTCAATGGTGTATCTGGGGTGTGATAAAAGGAAGATGAAATGAAAAAACATCACTTGTTTATACATAGATAATTTAAACTTTTCAGATTAACTTGTTGACTGCAATTAATTTTGTTATGGATCAAGTGTTTTAGATTAAAAAAAAACTCAATAAAAATACAAGAACAACACGGTTTCAACATGATCATCTTAACAGATAATTGTGCTGTGCTCTGAAGAGATCAAGTTTTTCCAAAAAACACTATGCTGCAAAGAAGACAATATCAAACGACAAAATTATTCACCTGTGCTTACAAACTTTGCAGCACGATTCCTCAACATTGGGGTGTTGGAGCAACCACTTTCTCAAACAATGATGATGAACTTCCGCCATCCCACCTGGTTTCCCATATAATGTTAGGTTGTTAATAGTAACATGAATTCTGTCAATTTCGAATTCTAAACAATCGAATCTAAAATCGCCGTTTTTTTAAAAAAATAGCAAGTTTTTCTTTTTATTTGTAAAATTTACTAGAGTGTGGACTAACAGCATAGGCACTTGTCTTTATGTTAATACCCACAGTTCTGTTGATTACCCACAGTTATTTTATTGCGTCCATAAAATAGCAGTTTCCTTTTGTTACACTAGGCATTTCTTTTGTGATTTACCAACTTACTTTGTGTTACTATGCAAATTCCTATTACCAGCTTTAATAAAAACAGATGAGTTGCTATGATGTCACACAGAAATGAATCAGATTAAACGGAAAAATTTGTTTATTCAAACATCTTTGCTTTATCATGAAATGTCTTAGATTCGTGCATATAGTTTATTTGTGAATAAGTTTGCATCGATAAAAGAATTTACCTTTACACAAACAAGGTCTAATAAAGTCTCCTCCATTTTCATTGTCCGGATCATAACAGATCCAGCATTCCCCTGTCAAAAAGCAATATTAAAGTTAGATAAATTTGATAAAATCATACAGCTGGGCACTGACCATGGATTTTACTCGGGCAATCTGCTATTTCAATCTCATCATTTTCAGATTTGGCAAATGTGTTGTAGGAGCGTTGCGACCTTTCTCTGTTTGCTTGTGATGACAGCAGTCTTTCACCTTGGTTCAAAAAACAATGTTAAACACTGCTGGTAGGTTGTAATGGAAAGCATACCGGCATCACTGCTCAGCTTAAGCAGACACCGGGGATTGAGGAACCAGAGCTTTTCAGGAGACGCAGTTTTCCACAACACACATGGAAACCACAACACAGCGCCAACCTCTGCAATCCTACAGTAAAACAATATGACAAAAACATGGTTAGTTAAAATAGAAAATCAGAACAGTTATATATAAATAGTGGCCTTTTCTTAGTTAAGGTACTGGAATACTAGGAATAATTGTGCTGGTATAACAAAGTTGTTTTAACTGTTCTAAAAATAAATTTCCGAGTATTAAAAGCATATACAGAGTGCGATATACTTTAAAGTGGTGACAGCAGTTTAAATCTTTACCTATATACAACTTCATGAGCACTTCGTGTGCTTAAATTGACCTTGTATTTCCACAGATTACCAACAGCATCGAATATTACACAGAGCACAGTGAGTAGAGTAAGCAATGCCTGTTGGAATAAAGTCAATTTAAAACGAAGCATGCATAATGTATATGAGCCACATTTGTACCTACAATGTAATATTTATATCTTATTTGTGTAAACCTATATTGTAAAAGTAAACAGTTAAATATATAATACCTGAAAAACCAGAGCTAGTCGGGATTTGAATATTTCTCCATGATTGACAATATCTTCTGACGAACTTGCCTGACCCTCATTAGATGAGATGGTGAATGCTCCTCTGACCTAATAAGGTCAATTAGCAAATAGCACAATCAACAAATCAAACTGTGAAATTCTATGACAACGACATTCTATATTTTAAATGTGTTATGAATGTGTAAATATAAAACTTCAATATAAAAACTAGTGATGCCATTATGGAAAAAAAAAATATTTCTTTGAATTAAAGCAATGCCAGATTCGTTACTGTTATTTTAGAAAACAAAATGTCGTGGTACAAATCAGAATCGTGAAATAACCCGTGAAATAGTGTTGCATAAGAGGTGAGAGCTGAAAGGCCAAGTAGTGGCAACTAATGCAAAGCACTCACCTTGAAAAAGATTTCCACTCCAATAGCAAGGAAAACCACATATACTGCAAACAACAGAATTGCAAATGATGCTTGAAAGGCACCATTGATCCAAACTTCTATAAGAAGAGATAAAACATATCCGAATCAGTTTGGTTTCTTATATTATTCTAGAATCAATAATTTCCAATCTTTAATTTGAAACTGCTTTGAAATAGACTCGAAGAGCAAGCACAAAACATTTGCATATTTTTTAATTTTGTTCTATATAAAAAAAACTCTTTGTTTTATAAGAAGCACTTAATTTCGAATTCCAACAATCAAAAACTAATTAATTTTCTATTCAAATCGAATATGACTGATTATGACATTTGCAACTTGGCCCTTGTGCATATGGTTGAGTGCTCTTGCTCATGATGAAACTTTTTAAGAAATGTAGCAAAACATATTAACGTTTAAAAAAACATTTTCGTGAAATTAGCTTCTAGGGAATCAGTCATTGGAATTGACAAATTAACTATTCAAATAAAAGGTAAACATAAGTACCGTTATAACTGCAATTTAAAAATGGGATTTTTACCGTGATTATGACCAGAGTAGCAGCCAAGACCTGCAGCCACAAAGTGTCCAATTAGCAATAAGTACAATGAAATATTGAAGACTGAAAATGCAGCCAGAGATTTGGACAAAAACTGGGCACGTCTGGAAGCTTCTACACTTGCAGTTTCAATGAAGAATACCTGGAGATAATTATTATGTAAGAAAACAACTTAACCAAATTTAACATTAAAAAAAAATTGTGCATATTGAATGTTCTTGTGTAAATATTATATTACCAATAACTTTGCAAACAGTATGAAGTGCCATACCTTTCTTTTAAGTAATTATGAAAAACAAGCACTTACACGGTTGTGTCTATATTTACCTGGAGGAAATGGTTTTAGTCTCATGACAAGTCTGTGACCCATGAATCACCAACTCGTGACTCAGAAGTTGATCCAATGTAAAGATATAAATTTTAATTTCAAACCAAATTTGAAATCAAAATCAAAAGGCAGTTAAAATGCACAAAGAAAAAGCAAGTCGTATAAAACTTAAATAGTGTGTACAATGTCCTACCTCACTCCAATAGCAAACGACTAATGATAAGCCGGTAATAAGAAAAGGGTGATATGCACTTTCCATAGGAGCAATCCACTGTTTAGGTATTACACCCTGTAAAGATACAAGTTAAAAAACACATCTTAAGGCTAAAACAGTCACACGACAAATCAATAAACAGAATACTATATAGCATTACACAATGTTTTACCAAAACAGGCCAATAAACAGGATAAGATATATTGATTAATTTATGTATATCAACACCCTCCACCTATACTGGTGTGTATTAATATTATTCTAATAAATATACAACTTTAACTTCTTACCAAATTTTATATATATATGTGTGTGTGTGTGTGTGTGTGTGTGTGCTTTACATGTTATTGATTAATAAACTCTCTTATGTGTATCATGAGTTTTTGCTGCTAATAATTATCATAACTACTATGAAGCATAATTAATAAGAACAACAAATTTAAACAGAATACCTGCAAAGAAAAGAACAAAACTCTGGAAATACAAGCTGCAATCACTAAACCATGCAACAGCTTTTGTGTGGTTACTCTGAAGACAGATCGAAAAGTGGGGATGTTTTAGCCGTCTGTATTCGGTCGAGATGCATACAACCTGTAGAAATACATACAAATATGAGAACTTAGGCCATGTTTTACATCATATAAAAATAATAAAAGGAGGTGAAAATGTAATTTGAAATCCTGTGCTCGCTCAAGCAGATAAAATCTTCAAATATTTTACCTTATACCCATATCCACTTAACACAAACAATATAGGTAGTAGGTGAGTACAACACATTGTTGGAAAAAAAACTTTTTATTATTAACACATTATGGGTCTTATTAAGTTTGTTTAATCAATATTACAGAAACAGAAAGTGCTTGTACAATCATAATATGCTGTAAACTACCTACACTATATTATTGATTGGGCTAAAAGTAAATTATAAAACTACTTACTGTCATTACATAGCCTACATAATATGTTGCAATCAGTGAGTCACAGTATATAAAAAAATAGAAAAATTACACACCACATACCAGTAAAACTGCTAATCAATATGACTAGGTATGGAATAGAATATTTATGTATACAAACATATCTTAACACAGGAAGTATAACACAGGTGATCATTAAGTTGTGTATCTAACGTTGACCACTGGGTAACCTGAACCTGAGCTATTATAAAATGTTCTGTATATTATAAATGTTTGTTTAGTTTTAGTCCAACCAGCAAATTCATCGGGTATAGGCAATGTCCACTAATTGTCTGTAACACAAGAACACAACACCCAAATGTTTAAACTGCAAACCATATTGGCAAAATTTAGCATTATACTTCTTAGAAATTAATGTTGTCATCACATGGGATTAATTAAATCACTATATGTTATTGTGTGGGTACTGCACATCTGGTTTTTGACCATTTTCCAATGCATAGGCTATATCAAAATTATAGTTATCTCAGGCCATAATGGTACTACAAAACAAAAGTAGATAATTAAAATTAACCTTAAACAACTCACCAACTGTGCAATACTGATCAAAGCAAGTACGGAAAAAATACTTCCAAACGCAGCTGTGTAGCCGATGTTCATTTGAGTGCAATTTTCCCCTAGATCCAAAACACAATCTTCATTGTAAATTGGTTTGATTTGTTTAAACAAAATATGAATTATTCCCACACAAGGTACTTAAGTCCTAGAAGTTTGTATAAGGTACTGCACTGTTATGACCTCAAGCTCAGGCCAGAGGGAGCCAATAAATTGTTTACAAAGTAATAAAGCTTTGGCAAATAATAAATATGTATAAGTTATAAGTCGTTCACTGAAATAGTGAATTCTTTTTTCCCATATCCCATGCTTCTAATGACAAACCAATTCATTAAACCTACAATACACTATATTGGATTTGGAAATGTTTAAAAACACTTAGAAAACGTATTGGAGACAAGAGGATGTACCTGCAAATTGAACTTGACAAATGCACTCTCCATCTTCACAGTTTCCTCGGTCAGAACAGTTATAATCATGATCACAAGCCATTAAACTATCGTCGGTTGAATATTGCATTTCTATGAAAAGCAACAAAACACTTGTTACTAATAGTAATCCTAGACAGTATAGCACTAAATGGCAAACAAGTTCAAACAGGCACATATTTATTTAAATCTTAAAAGGTAAAGAAAGCCTTACTATTCTAAACAGGTACCCGCAAAAACAAATATTTAAGCAGCAAACAGGTTTTGTGTCATTCTTAAGGCACCATAAAGACTGTTATTTTTAAAACTTTTTTATTTTAAAATAATTTCAGTGGTGATTTTCGCAAACTGGGCTTCACTAATCTTCGGAACAACGCACTCTTTTGTGAAACAACAGGGCGGGACATCACACTATTATGCGGCACAGTGAAGAGGAGTAAAGGGGTATTTTCGTCACTAACATAAGTGGGACGGGGTGAGGGTATATCATTATACAATCATCCCCTTCATGATATACTATCACTGCATCCCGCTGATGTTAGTGACAAAAACACTTCTTCCCGCTCAAGATATACCCAGTCCCACTGGTGTTATAACCTGTCCCGCTCATGTTATGACAACATTATCCCTCCCGCTCATCCCGTATGGAAAGTACGTCAATTTTCGCCGAGATCTCGAGTGTGCACGCACCAAATATTTAAGTGTGCAGTGTGCAAACGTCCAAAAGTGCACACTTCAAGTGTGCATACAATCTCCTTTTTATTACTGTTTTACCAAAATCTTAAACAAACGTATTACTCTATCCTAAATCTATCGTGTTCGTCAGCTAATATATCTATCTACGTAACATAGGGTCGCCTACATAACATAAAATGTACTGACAGTAAATTACCTGAGGTTCAGAGGTAGGTTTACAGTAAATTACCCGAGGTCCAGAGGTAGGTTTACAAGTGTGCAAAGACGCAGGGAAAAAAAACTCGAGTGTGCAGCTGACATACTTTCCATACTGGCCGCTCATGAACACACTGCAATAGCTCCGATAACCCGACGGTGGGCGCGAGATGATCTGGCGATTGCCCGTGTGTTAACACCCTTGGTTCTCAATTCAAGGAGATAAACTTGAATATAGAATATCCTATCCCAATCTAATAGTTCCACTTAAATAAGTCATTTGAACTACTAGTACATCTTTAAATTATTTTTATATCAAATTACAAGATATACAACCTTAATCGAAGTAAAAACAATATGAATGTCTGCGGCCGGTGTTGGAAAACAATTTCTTCTTTCCTCGTAAATTCCAAAAACAGAAAGCCTCGGGATAAACAAATTACGCAAATATGACGTCACAAGACCGTATCTGATATTTAAATTCAGTGTTTCCAAATTAAAATTTCCGTTTATTGTAAATTTAATTCATTGACTTACACAATATAGATACACACGCTACTTAAGACTTTATTTATTATGTAATAAACATAATTAATTATTAACTACCTAAACATTTGGAAGTGACAAATAAAACAGCTTAATATTGTAAATGTTACGCATACGTCGGTAGAAAGTGCACCCATGTGCTAAGGAAAGTACCGAATTTGGAAACAAGTTTAGTATTTATGATGAAACAAATTGAAATTGCGTAAGCCGGAAGTGGTGTTCTTCTGTAGTAATCTTAGCTCGGCCATTAGCCACACAGTATATAGATAACATAGTCGCGCATTATTTTTTTTAAATATTTAGTATGAAATTATATGTGTGATCTAAATAATAACGAACATATTTTACCATCACCATGGCTGTAACCCTAAACTGTTTTACCATGGATCAAATTATAGTTTTGTTTACATACCTTTAAAGTATACCCCACCGTTTATATTAATTATTGGTATATTGGTTTACAACAGGAGACCGGAATCCCTGGCATGTGAGTTTTTTTCATGGCACACTTCATGATTTGATATGCACATAAGATCTATACTATAAGCATATGCAAACTCAAATATGTCGACACTGCACAAAATCAACATTCCTAAAATTCGTAAAGCATGCAAATCAACAAGTCTTAATTACTAATATTCAAATACGGTAGTTGACTATACAAACCATACACAACTATGGTTGGCACCAAATTTGCTTTCATCATGATATTATTTGTGAAGTGGCAAACTGTATTCAAAAAGGTTTTTAACTCATGGTGTACGATGTACTACAAAACTACAAATCGCCTAACTCTGCACTAATACAAGAGATTATAAACTTTAATTGTGCAGCTGCCGTACTTTCTATACTGTTCACCTGCTATTAATTCGTGTATCAGTAATTGTGCATATTATTAGCAGAGGATGTTATACCAGCTGCATTATTAATGCAGTATATTTAATATTTAAACCCATTGACAAATGGTGGTTACTCTTTCAATCACTGTATCGCACCAAATTGGTAATGGGGAGAACTAAGTTTTTGTTGTATTCAGCACACTACACCAGCTCAAATACCTGGCGATGGAAACAAAATAAAGATTATTCGAAATAATAGAAAAACACACGTGTGTGTTAGACACATTGCCCTACATTTTCTCTTTAATTTATTAGGATCGTTATTTTCTCGTCCCACAGAAATTGATGAGATAAAATAAGGTACCATGGTAAAATAAATCCTAATAAGAATATAACTCTTTGCCCTTTATTTCACTTAGGTTCGACGCGCAGACAATTTTAACAGTAAAAAAAAACTGTTGGATAACTAATCAATTCAATATGGTGACCAGCTTTTCTAAATGCCAACACGAGCAAGTTTTAAAGGATTGGCTCTCCGAGTTCAAGAGCTTGCCAGAGACGTCACTAGCAGCCTATGCTAAACTCGCACATGAAAAAGACGCTGTTCTTGTTTCATTCAAGTCTGCAGTCAATTCGTTTCACAACGAAAGTTTGGTGGAACTTGTGCAACCTGCTTCTCACCAACTGTTTGAGTTCTACAGGAGTGGGTAAGAACACATTTTTACATCCTGATTGTTTAAAAAGCTCAGGGGTTCCCAGGTTACAAATATTGACGGTTCCACATTTGTCCTATGAAGTTTAACAATTGATTATAGGCTAATCAATCAAATTGAAATGTTAAAAGGAAGCAACAGTTACATAAGTAGTCATTTTTCGAGCAGTAATTTGGTAGTTATCTCTGCTAGAATACACAAAAAATAATAAATGATTCATAAATTATTCCAACATTTAATAATTATAAATTTAAATAAACAAACAAACAAAATTTAAACTGGAAATCTGTTATTGTATGACAAGGACTTTATATTTTATGGATTATAACAAACAGAACAATAAACCAAGTGACTAAGATTATTTTAATAAAAATATATATTACTGTCTAGCCTATTATATAGATATTCTTAAGGTCTTAATCAAATACTAGGCCTATCCTTCTTATTCAAATAGAATTGATTTGTTTGCTAAAGAATAATTATGTTTATGTAAAAACAGTACTACTAGTACTAGATTATCACCAACCAGGCAGTAAATTACATGCTTTCTTATTTTGATGTTAGAAACAACGACTTGAAGATTCATGCCATCAGTTTTTTCCCTGCGTTAGTGGGTGGTTACCTGTTAGCTTGCAGTTCGAAGCATGAGAATGCATCCAAAATAAAAGTGTCTCTCGGAACTTGCTTGCTTGCTATATACAACTTGGTATGCGAAGAAAATGAAAAAGAAAACTCTGATCAAAATTACGAAATCGAAATGCCAAACTTATCAAACCCCAGCATTTATCATGACCCCATGGCTGTAAGTAAATTCGATTCAGATATTTTTCATAACATTTTTCATTTGTTAAAATTAAATTGAAAATTTGGGCTTTTCTATATATAAACCGTAGGTTAAACTGTATACTTTAGGTACATAGAGGTAAATTAAGTTCATGTTGCAGTATCCATTTTCCGAGTACACAGTGAACTCCTCAAATCATGGGAGGACGTTTGTGAAACTACCACCAATGAAGTCCTATTTGAACATCTACCCAGAAAATCGCAGTGAGGTGGGTTGGTGTCAAAAGCTTTTGATCAAACATGGTGTAGTTTTATAAAGTTAATTAAATGTGGCTTCATGAATACTTTTGTCTGGTATAAGAGATTTTGCTCTTACATACGAAGTGCGAGCAACCCTATTATGGTTTCGTTTGAGCATAAAGAGTGTAAAGCTTTGGGTAACATTTTAGTTGTGACAAGTGGACATCGCTAGACACAACAAAAAACATAGAAATGTTATAATCGAATTCATCACACACACTACAATGACTCTTGTAACCTGATTGTCAGCATCGGGTAATCTTGTGATTATTGCTTGTGTTAAAATGCCCTTCTGTGTTTTCCCACCCTTTAGGATTATCCTTCTAACAAACACTGGATGTTAGTTCCACAGTTTCCAATAGCAACAGGACATTATCATTTTTAAATTTCTGTATAGTATTAGGTAGGCCAATTATACTGCAATAAGTTTTAGCTTAACTTACATGTTGTCCATACACAGATTATGGATGTGATTATGAGCTGCTATGCAGATTACGTTGCAATAATACCAACCACCTCGCTTATACAAGTATGTGATATTTGCTTGCAAATCGTTAGTCAAGGATTTCCATGGCATTCCAATTTCTTGAAGGTTGAAAGGTGCGTTTATATATTTAGTAGGCCTATGAAAACTTTACACACTAGGTCTGTATGCTTCTGAGTGTAGCTTCGAGTATAAAAAAATTGACATTACCCCAACACAGTGGAATATGGTTAAGGATTATACAAGCACCGAAGTATGGCTTCACTTAAATGTATAGCTTGAAAGCTGGAGCACCCTAAGCTTAAATGATTGCCAGATTTTATAAAAATCTAATTGGCCTTGGCTTTGGCTTTGTATTCCTTATCATCCTTTGTCAGTTGATGTTCTATGACCACATTCAGCTATTAACATTTCTATCTACATTTCCTATCCCCTATTCTTATTTTCTTTTGTAAAATTTTCTTATTCACGGAGTAAATAATGGTTGTCATTTAAATCCCTGTTTTATGATAAGTGTATAGGCTAACTTCCTTAATCCTGTTCCTATGTTGAAATAAGCTGTAAACAGTGTGTACACATGGTACTTTATTTTTTATGTGCTTATTAAATATTGAAAACACTTAAAAGCACCAATATTAGTTAAAATTAAAATATACCAAACCTATTAACCAGTGTCTTCCATAATTTGAAAGGAAAAAATATTGTAAAGTACCTTAATGCAGGACCAATGATATTAGACGAGTACAGATCACATCCAGTGTCATGCTCTCAATTTTACGATCTGTATATTTTGCTTTGTACAATGGATGCAGATCTTACGCAATAAGTGCCATTGAAGCTGCAAAGATGAGAGGATGTTATGAAATGTGCCCAAAGGTAAGGCAAAATGCGACTCGAGTTCCTTAGTCTTTGTGAATCTGACAGGGTTCACATATTTCAATACAGGTCCAATTATTTTGCAACGCTGTACTGAACTCCACTTTGCAAGAAGATGATCAGAATCTAGGGAATTCCCCTCTTGGCCTTCCCACATTGTTAACACCCATACTTTCGCGCTCATCAAGTTCTGTATCACGGCACGCTGTCACTGCCAAGTCTATCAAAGACCACAAGTGGAAACACACAAGCGAAGAAGTGTCGGGAGATTTCACCACCAGCTTGCACCAAGACGGTAAAATAACTTGCGAGGTTTACAGGCACCTGTAGCTGTCTTTTATACACTAGCTGAAGAGCAAATCTGTTTTGTTGTATTTTTTTAAGTGTGTCGAACCTTTACTTGGGAAACTGAAAGGCTGTAACGTCGTCTTTATTTGTCCACCCCCAAGATGAACATACGTATTTTATCCTTTTTATAGAGGAATGTATTTTTTGATCATGACCAGTTTTTATGTTGCAGATGATCGTCTAAGTACAAAAGATTCGACAGAAAGACCAACAACGGAACTTGACATTACAAGGTAACGAACGTAGAATCTGTATTTGTCGTGGCGAAGGTACTGAATTATGCGGTTATTCTATGGGCAAAGCGTATAATTAGTAATTACCCATCTTATATTGATGTACATACCTATTTTTGCCTATATACTGATTAACTTTAAAAAATAAGTATCATGAATGTAACCCAACCACAACTTCTAATTCCAGCAAATCTGACAAGCATTCGGTATCTCCTTCAAAGCTTCTAAAGTCGAAATTAAAGAAAAACTTACCTAATCCTAGTGGTGGGTGCACTATATTATCACTTTGCACTAACTAATTACAACAACTTCAATATAGCAAAAAATAAAATGTGGGGTGACAGGCAAAATCTGGACCATGGTACATTACATAGAATTAAAGTTTAAACTGAAATTTGTTTTTTTTTGGTATTGGTAAAACCAGAGTGCATTTTAAGTCTATTTTTATATTTAGATTCTTCTTGTTACATCACTTAATATTTTCAGGTGAAAAATCTACAAAGAGCTCAGCTTCAATCCCCACTTCGGAGAAGAAATCAAAGAAATATCAACTTCCAAGTCCAGATGATGATGAAGTGAGTGGTTTTCATTTCTTCAGTTTGTTCATCGTTTTGGCTGTTTGTGTCATCAACAGGTTAGAACGCGAAGTCCATCTGGCAACTCGGTTGAGTTCCGGGACTTACCAAACCGATCTGGTTCAAACCGGTTTAGTTCGGCTAGTGTTCCCTCACTTAAGCAACTGAGTATTGAGGACTCACCTGACGTTAAAATTGAGGATGGAAGAGTCCCGAAAAGTGAGAGCGTCCACGATGGACCCCAATTAAAAGGTGATTGGTAAAAATTAACAAAAGTAAATGTTAAGATAATGAAACATTGTTCCTATAGTATTTGGGTTACATTGTTTGGTATGGGGTTTGTTTAGCAGATGTATTCTTTGGTTTTACCATTTGGGCCACTAAACTGCTTACTTAGGCTGCTGGTAAAGATTTTTTTATATATAGCGGTTGTAACCCTATTTCAGTATTTTAAATTAGACGTTCTAAAATATTATTTTATTGCAGTGACAACTGACACAAAGAACTTATCACCAAATCCATCACATGACACCGACAGCCCAAAAGTGACAACCAAGAAATCCAAAGGGAAGATGCTCCGGAAGTCCAGCAAAGACTCCGATTCCAAGGACTTTTTCTCGCATCTCAAAAGATCAGGATCAAAGAAAGGAGCAGAAGCAAAACTCTCCAACCCAGATATCGTAGTCACGAGAGTTCCCGAATCTCTTCCGCTGTTGTATTCCAATGAAGCGAATGATTTGAATGATTATGATGCAAAATCCCTCACCACAGAGATGTAGAGCACATCAAAATCCAGGGCTAAAATCCGTGCGAGTAAAGACACACGCCGTGCGAGTAAGAACTTACTCTTGCAAATAAAAAACCATTAAGGTTTACCGCGACTGTTTTCCACTCAACTGGCATTGAGAGAAAAACAAATCCTCATTATTGCGACTGTTTTTATTATAAACATGGCATATCAAATACTGGACTCTATAATTACTCCAGTTACTCCTGTGAAAGTTTTTCTCGCATTACTGGCGTAAGCTTTCACACGCGAGTGAATTCTTACTCACCCGAAATGTGATGGATTTTTGGCCCTGAAATGGTATTGTTTTCACTGTGAGTCATGTTTTATGGTCCAAATTTGCTTCAATAATATTTTTAATATTTATTGTTTGACTTGTAACATCAAGGTGTGTCCTGTAGTGTCGTCTTCTTAATACTGATGCGAATATGGTTCTAGCGAAGAAGTACTTATTCCAATGCTCGCAGTCCTGGTAAGACTTGAGCTTCTGGTTTGTTGCACCCAAGCCACAAAATATCATAATTGTCTATGAAAAAAGTGCTTGTATATCCAACCAATTAGAATTGATTGTGCTTTTTAATGTGGTTGTTATAGTTCTACAAATAAACAAGTGCAATACAAATTTATTTTGTAAATTATTTAAACTTATTTGTACCAGCTGGAACTGATTTTTAGTAATCAAGAAAATATATGACCCTAGAAATGGCGAATGACTCTGTGGTCTGAATTTCAATGACTCATTTTACTTGAGGTATTGGAAAAGTAAACACTATTCTAGTAATAAAAAAAATTGTATTCCTCGCAAACAATATAAGCAGCGTGTCTTTGAGACACAATCTATGAGAATAAACTAGTAAAAAATCACACAGCGCATAGCATACCAAACCACATTTTCCAGAAGAATTTATTGCCGATCATATCACACCTTGACTTCATATGAAAAGTTGGTTTATTGTATGTTTAGCGAATAAAACACATTCCCTCTGTCTTTAGGAGAGTAAACAAGTATACATTAAAAATGGTAACATTAAGTGCACTGCAATGTTGCTGTGAAAATAAAGTTAAAGCTGTTATTTTTACATTAAAATTAAGCTGACCAAGCGCAATATAAAAAAAAACAGACGCAAAATTCATAATAAAAAAAAAACAAAAAGAATTGCATGTCTCTCTCTTAGCCCAGTTTGAGATTGTTTTCGTGTCCTTGGGCAGGGCACTTAGCAGACCTCACTAGAACCCAAAAATTCAACAGGTTGAACTAAAGACCATAGGTCTCAAATATATGCATAACATATCAACCGTATATACAATGCACTGCAATACCTCTTTAAAACTGCCCGAGGTAAGGAAAAAACAAAAACATAATACCCCATTGAAACTTTACAACTTATGAACTGCCGATGATTTGAAAAGTAAGGCAAAATATAGAGATTCTACAGATAGTCTTCTTAACTTCTGTAGAATTTAAATTTCTGTGAGATATCACTACGACACATTGGGCACATGTTGAGTTGAGTGGAACATAAATTGCAGGAGCACACATGACCACAAGGCAAGAACAACGTATCGCTCTGAAAAGATATGAAATGGAATTTAGTTTATTGTAAATATGAAATGCAGCACATTATGAAACAATATTTAGAGTTAAAAAAACCACTTAAACCACTGAATGGAAAGATCAGAACATTTTTGTTGGTTTCTACAGTGTGCGCGACAATATAAAAATTGACTATGATGCTTATTCTTGGGTCATACTCTTTATAAATTAATTTGCTGATTTATTGGGTCTGTTAACTAAAATTTCAACTTTACACAGCTGTAATAATTTAAAGTTCTGTTCCTGAAATGTTTTTAAACTAATAAAAGTAATAAGCTGTAACTGCATTTTGGGAAGCATAACCAGATCTCCGGGCATTTGTTCAGTCATTTTTGCAATTACAATCTTTATCTAGTCTACAACAAACACACAATATTAAAACCACTTACAGTTCTATCAAGACAGACCACGCACTCGTTGTCGCTACTTTCACCCTCCTCCACCGCAGGGGCACTTGGGGCCACTAGAGGGACAGGAACAGATGATGTGGATGGAAGCAACTGTGGAGGTGAGTCTTCTTCCCGAAGATCAACTTGTTTTCCTTCCGGTGTTATACTCTCTATTTCTCTGAGATTAAGCATGATTTATCATTTTGCGATAATGAGGTATAATATTACAGCTTAAGATTGGACAATTTTTTATCGCTTGAAATAAAATAAGATTTTTTAACACTTTTACTACTTTTGTATCAAAAGAATATAAAATAAACTTTTCACATTAGTTATTTTTCATTTTAAAATCTTACCAAAGATGGAAAAAGTTCTGTAGCCAAAATATGAGGAAATTCATGTTTATTCAATTGTTATGCCACCAACCTTAGAATGTTGTCGCGCAGTCCAGTTTCAAAAACTCCGATTGTTCTTAGTTTATCGTGATCCAATTGGAAAATATTTTCCATCGTTATCTTGTGGCGAGCAAACTCTGGAAGATGATGTGCTGCATCGGATCTCTTGAGCAACTTCACAATCTGAGGATCAACTCCATCCTCCTGAGGTAAAGGGTGAAAGAATAGAATGTTCACGTTTTTTCTAGTGAATGGGAAAAGCAAGGGGAGTTGACACAGGCAATCGACAGGTTACCTCTCGCTCCCACCGTCGGGTTACCAGAGCTATTGCATAGTTTTGTGCATGATTCAGAGTTCAGACATTCCTTAAATTTTTTAAATCTACTTTCACTTTTCACTGGGTTCAGGCAATGTCTTTTCCCGCACAAGGAGACAACTGACTAGGTAGCAACCAGTTTCGAACTGCAAGCCTTAGGTGACGCACTCACCCACCAAGCTAATTGGTCTGACAATAAAGAGTCAGTTTCAGTGTTACAAGTTATCAAAGAGTTAAACTACCAAACGCATACCTTCTGTATTAATACTTGTGGCTTAGTATCCAGTAACTTCTGGTATTGAACCAACCAGAAGTCAATCTGGTCATCTTCTCTTTGTTCTTCCATTTCAATCTGTGAAGATTAAGTCAGCTGCATCAAACTTAATAAATCCTGTCAAGATTATTGTGTTCTATATACATAGCAGGCGAACATTCAGATCCAGTGGTTTTGGAGGTGCAGACATTATCCATGGATACCCCAGGGTTCGAATTAAGGGATCGCGAATCGCTATTCGCGAACCGTTTTTTAAAGTTTGCGAATTACAAAATCGCGAAAATATAAATTACCGTTACTGATTTAGCGCACTTTTAATAATAAATCATCAACACGTTAAGTTAATATAACATCGTTTGACTTTAACATAACATTTAACAATGGAATTACTATTACATTTATTTACCTTGCCTTTACTTTGCATTAATGACGTATAATAAGCATTTCTATCACAACGCAACAATAGCCATTATGCGTTAATATAAAACGATTTCTTTATTTATGATTGGCGGAGATGCGACACACCCCTTTATAATAAGGTTATATGGTGTTTTAACAAGTAAGATTACTCGTTTCAAAGGCTTCGTTTCGTGGATATTCGTCCTATCCTACACGCATTAACTCACGATACGTTTAGTGTAGTTTATCATTACTACTTAATAACGGTACTGCTTGCTTAATTAATTATCTTTCTGGCTTTAAAGATTAGTTTGAGAGGTTCTGAAACCGCATTCTAAGGCAATTTAACATAGCCAATGCGCGAAAAACGATTTTCTCCTAACCCACGCATTTCGCGAATCGTTTCAAAAGCATTAATTCGAACCCTGTACCCCAGTGACATGGGTATGCATGGGATAGCATCTTTATTTATGTTGGTGAAATTATTGTGTAAATATTATGTAAGCACAAATCAAGGTTGATAGGTTATTGATTTTCAAGAAGATTATTACTAATAGGCGAGAACTTTTATCACTGTTGATACACTCAAAGATTTCACACAAAATATTTACAGTTTGATGACTTTCCCTTGTGACTAACATTCGTTCTAAGACATTCATTTTTTAAATAGGAGTATAATTCTAAGTAAATAGCTTAAACGCACCAAGTAGGCACACTTTTTTTACAAAAACAGTATAATGACAAATCATTTGCTCACCAATCTCAACTTAACCATTTCCTCCCTTTGGTCTTTCTCCTTGAGTAGTTGCACCAGTAGTTCAGTAAGATTGTTTCGGATTGCCCATAATGTTTGCTGCAAGTGTTGCTCAGTCGGTTAGTGTGTCGACATTTAATTAAAAGATTGTTGGAATAAAACCAGTTGCTGATTTAGTGTTATGGGATGCTGATATTTGAAAATATATTTTTTTATGTCTGATTTAGCGGTTAAACAAGGGGGTTTTTGATTTTATCCCTGTTATATAAAGTAAAGTGCTTAATTTTTGTATGATACCTGTTGATCACAAAGTAATAAAGAAAGCCAAAAGTAATAAAGAAAGCCAAAATTTACCTTGTCTTGCTCTATCTTGTGCATATTTCTCTTGGCTTCGATTTGTGTAAGTTGAATCAGTTCATTTTGTATTTGGCCTATTTGGTCAATCAGCCTTGCTTGCACCGCGTCTCGTTGTAATTTCAACACTGCAAACGCCTCTTTTTGAAACTCTTCCTAGAATTTGTAAGTGATTGGTTTAAAATATTACTTTAAAAACCATCCATGAGGTAGTTAGTCATGATAATAGACACTGGAACAATGTTGTGTTTTACCCAGTGGTTTAAATATAGTTTGCCTTAGTAACTAAAAGTGGAACATTGTTTTATATAGATAATATTAATTATGTTATGCGCAAAAGGAGGGGATGTATGGGCTATAAGATTTAATTTACATTCAAGCTTCTGCTACTTTGCAAAAGTTGTATTATCATTAATTACCTAAATACCCACATGTGTAAACTTAGGGGTGTTAGTGTAAAAACTGCAGCCAATTGTTTCCTACTGCACCCCTAATGTCAACTAAAATCTGTTAAATATCAAATAATAATTTTACCACAATAATTTAACAAGAAAACTGACATAATAAAAACTGAAAATTAAACATTTTTTAACCCTTTTAACCTACGTATTTTACAAATACATTGCATTGATGTACCCCTGTGAAAGGTGTTTAAAGTGTCCATTTATGAATATACCTCTAGTAATATCTGATCCACCAGAACCCCTTGGTTCATCTGCTGCTGTTTAAGTGCATCTTCTATCTGCTTGTTGTCAGCTCCTAGTGTCTGTTGAGCTTGTCTTGTTATGTGATCTTGTTGGCCGAGATATTTATCGATCATAATTACGTAGCGATCGTTATCCGCCAATACCGATTCCATCGCAGCTGAATGTGAAAATGAAACATCATTGGTGTCTAGTCTCTTGATTTGAGTTTCCATCAACAAAGATTTTTATTCTAATTGTACCCAAGTTTTGCTGTTTTATGAATTATATTAACTATTTTTCCAGTATCAGAGGATTTAACTATAAAAATTGACAATGGTTGGGTAAAAACAATAAAACAAAAAATAGCAGACCAAACAATTACATTAATACTGTATTATTAATTTATACATTGATGTACCTAATGTTTCCTGTTTCCTTAGTTGATCAATATCTTCTTGTGTGACTTTGAATCTCTCTTCTTGTTCAAGCCTTTCTCTCTCCATCTCTTCCAGCATAAATTCTCTTTTCTTTGCGCTAAATAAAAAAGTTGACAAATTTTTTACAAAAGCGTTTACGAAATATGTCCACAAAACAGAAGACTACTTACGCAATATTCATATTGAGTAGTTTGTTGACCAGATGGGAAGCTTCATGTTCAACTGCACAGAGAGGACAAAAAATGTTGACATTATTATTGTTTTCTTCCATGAAAAGTGACACCATTAAAAATATCTAAATCAACAGAATTTTAAAAAATATTCACTTTGCAGACGTTTTCTGCAGCAACAAAAATGTTTTTGAGATGTTTTTTCTTTTTTATGAATTTTCCCAGAAATTCATATTTTTTTGTATTTAACATTATAAAAGAATGACATTGAGGCCACTTAACCAATGTCACCAAGTTAACCGATACCAAGGCCACTTAGGTCCGCTGTTGTAAACGTGGATATAAACAAATACCGTGCAAAGAATCAGATTGGTCCTACACTAATTGAGTTATCTTAAGTTAAAATTAAACACCAAATCTTTAACAACCCGCCATTAAGTTCATTAAACAAGAGTGTGGTTAAGTATCAGAATTTACATTTATTTAAATTTAGTGGCTACATTATTCTATTCTAATCAGCCTTAAGTCTATTTGTTTATACGAGCTTTCCCTTAATTACACATTTTCTAATTTTTTTTAAAAATGAATTTTTCTAACAGACATTATGCAAAACAAATAAAATTGGGCCAGCAGCACAGTATATAATACCAAACATTAACCGTAGTAACTAAATCATATGTAGAAATCAATAAGTTTGAGAAAATAATACAATCTCTGAATAGCACAGGACGACAAGAGAGTATGACATTAAGCCAGCCGGCATTTCAAGCCAAAATTGAGTAAAAGTAACTTCGGATAAAAGAAGATACAAATTCTGCTCTTGAGTGTATACATATCTCTAGTACAATGTCAATCAAACCACATGGTGAAAAATATTAATAATAGATTCAATATTTCAAAATAAAATTTAACAGATGTACTAACGATGTCTTTTATAAATGCATTTACTTCTGTACCTACTACATATAATTTAGAAAATATCAAAACAGAATATTACAACAATACAATGACAAATTATGTTTGCATAAATTACAACATTATATTGTGGGTGGTAGTATGACTTACCTTGTTTTAATTTTTTCATCATTTCCTGTCTCTCTCGGTCTGTTTTCTTTTGCTGCTCACTTATAGACCTCTCAAACACTTCAATATCCTAATTTTAAACAAATTGCAAGTAAAATAAAATAAACCTATGGCAGCAATTGTTCTTATAAGACATTCAGAGCAACATGGGCCCATTGTATTTGCTTAGATACATTCTATTTAAATGTTCCATATTAAAAGCCTACACAATATTTTTAGAATAATAAATGGATGGTGGTAATACGTGGCCAATAAAGATGATTTCATGTTCTATTATATAAATTTATATAACAGGTATCATACTATCATATATATACATTTAATAATGTACGATAAAGAATTGTGTATCGATTTGTAGATAGCATGAACAAAAGGTCAAAATATGATTATTTTTATTTAAACTAACAATCAAAGTTGAAAATCACTCTTTAACACATGATTGTTTTTAACTTTTTTCCAAAATTAAAAAGTGGATACCTTTCTTAAAAAAGCTTGTTCTTTAGCTTTTGTATCTCTAGCTTTAGTGGCAAGGTAAGCTTGTTCTCTCTGAGATTCCGCCATGGAACGTTCCAACTCCAACTGTTGTTTGAGACGTTCATCCTAAAAATTAAAAGATAATTTTTGGTGTTTATCACTTTGTGTTGAGATAGGTAATGTTAAACGCCATGTAAGTCGTTGTCATTTTAAAGCAGTTTTTGTTCTAATACAAGTTACCTCTACTTAACATTGATGATGTTAAATTTGTCTAGTGCTGTATTTCATCACACAATTATTAAAGCATTTGTTTGTAGTAAATGCATGATGTTTCGTCGGTAAGATACAATTTACCTATCTAAAGTCACTCCAATAAACATGAAAATAGTAATTAGGTCAAAGCTATATATTAACTGTATGTTGTACCTACTACCATAGCTTAAAATGTTGGAAAATATTCCAAATAATAAGTGAAATTTAAAATAAATAAAAGTTTAAAAAACATGTTGTACAATGTATGCAAAACAACAACTAAAACAAGCAGGTTACCTTGCTTCGCTGGTATTGATCCATGCTGCTCTGGTATAACTGACATGAAAAAAAACAGCATGCATGTAAATGAAAAGGCACAGAATGTAAAGTATACACATTAGCATGAGGTACACATATTCATGTAAAGTACACACATAAGCCACAAAACCGCTGACACAATAACATAAAACACAGTAAACTTTGTTGCTCAAAATTTACACTTCATGGCTTGCAGCTTGACAGACGCCACTCACCGTTGTGTTCATCTGCGCAACTTGTTTTGCAGTTGAAGTTGAAGCTGATGAGTCTAATACTTGGAGCATCTGATGGGAAGGTGGAATGTATTCCAATCCCATGTCTGAATCACATTTGGAGACAGAAATATTAGATGTTTAATTTGGAAGCCGGGAGGATTTATGGATGATACTTATGGTGCAGTGACACAGTCTAACATTCTCCTTTGTGGTGACAAACAGGACAGTTTCAACCATCTTAAAATTATCACTAAATTTTGCTGTTTGTGCTTTGTGCAAAAGTATTCAACATTTTTCATACCATAAAATTACCGATTAATCCTGAAGGTCTGACATCACTATGAATAACACAGTATTTTGAATAATTCAGTTTGTTTTAAACTCTTATCACATCGGTAAAATAAATCAGAACGTTTAATATGTACAATTGATTGCAATTATTAAATAAATTTCCAAACTTACCTTTACAGATGAACTTTTGAATAGCCTCAAGGCCTTCTGCTGCAATTGCTAAAACAGAATGGGCAACAACAATTAATAGTGGACAGTAAGCATCAAATAAGCATTTTATACAGTTTAATACAATGCTATTTAAGGGTTCACTGTTTACAAAAAGCATAATCTTGGTAAAGCATGTTTATATGTTGATTATGTTTAATTTTAAATATAAATCATCAATTCATTTTTGAAAAGTAGAATTTCAATTCACACTTGAAATGGAGCCAGCATATTTTTGTTAAGTTGACCATATCAAATTGAGTTTTGGTTTTTTATACACAACAGCCAATTCTATATACTTCCATTCAAGCGTGCCGAACGCTCCAAAAATAAGGGTAAGCAGGGGTTAGGAAAAAATCTCTTTTGCGAGTTAAAATGAAAAACAATTTTGACAATAAATTGCTCGAGAAAGTAAATTTATTTTAAATTAGTCTGCAAACAATTAAAAACTACTGCATAGCAAATTGTAAGGGTGGGATAAACTGAATATCATGTGGTCTGGCTGGATGCCGAATAGTGTTATATCTCAACAAACTTGCGGCCTCAGCGTGTTCTCTAGGCACATCATTTAATAAGTGGATGTTTTTTTTAATAATAAAATATGCTAAATTCAGGGTGTGCAGCAAACCATGCCAATATCTAGGGGTAGGATGGCCTACTGAACAAACCCACGTCCGGCGCCACTGCTTCCATTAATTACCGGTATATACTTTTATAATACACAAGTAGTTTAGGCAAGTAAAACAGATCAGTGTATTTCATATATACCTTTAAACATATATCAAATTTATAAAAATATCTTAGCACATGTTGGCGGTGTTAATACAGCGGATTTGCAATTTACTGCTGAAAATATCTGCTACATAAAAATCTATATTTATATTTTGCAAATTACAATGAAATCACAGACAACACTTTATCTTACCTACTCTGGGATTTTAAATTAATGCAGTATACCAGTGGTTCTCAAACTTTTCCAGCTCGTGGCACACTAAGAAAAATCTAAAAAAATCGCGGCACACTTGAACAAAACAAATTGAATCAAGGAATTTTATTTAGCAAATTTTAATAGGATGGGTTTGCTTGTCGTTTGGCACAAATAAGATCGCAACGAGGTTCCATTTTTGACAAACACAACCGCATTTCGTCGTCAATTCCAACTGAGTACTCAATAAAAGTTTAAATGGGATTAAATAACTAAAGTTTGCTTATGGAATAATATTATTAATAAAATGGTTTCTCTTCTGTCATCTAGGTAGTTTTCGTGCTGCTTAACTCAGCGTGCAGGACAACATGTAATGCTTGTGTTAAAATTACATTAATACACCACACTGAACAATGAATTGTGCTTATGACATCACAATCACCCTTAATCCATCGCTTCCCATAGCAATACTGTCTACTGTATTTGCTACTAAACTAGGGAAAATACATTTTTGTCATTAAAGTCGCGTATGCCCAATTTGCCCATTCCTAACACAAATAGGTTTCCTACATAATTTTACAAAATCCCAAAAAGTTTCGCGGCACACCTGAGAATCTCAGACGGCACACTAGTGTGCCGCGGCACACAGTTTGAGAAACACTGCAGTATACGATTACACTCCAAAAAAATTTAAACAAATAGAAAAATTCAAAATAAGGGAATCTTACTTGGTGAAGGGTACTCCATAAGGGAAGGATTGGACAAAACAAGCACCTCTAGTGTTCGAACTTGGCAGAGAGTTTTAGGCAGGTAATATACTTTGTTTGTACCACTTACATCAAGTGTACGTAGACTGCTCATGGTAGATATAGTAATTGGAAGACTGTTGAGTAGATTGTCTGAATATATTAGGGTCTATTTAGCTAAAGGGTTAATCATAAATAATTAATAGCCAGATACCAACCTTTCACTAAGAGACTTTGTAACATTTTCAGCTCCCCGATTGAATCTGGAAGTTCAGTTAATTTGTTCCTTTCAACATTCAGCACCTGTAAATGCATAATTTTCAATTCCGTAATAAACCTTAATTGAAAAAAAACATGCGTATTGATAATGTAGCCTAATAATTTCTTTACACTATCTAGGCATAAAATAAGAGAATCACCTAACTCATAAAATATTAATAAACACTGTCATGGAAAGAGCTGCCGCTACCCCTATGTGGAAATCTGGTGTGATGTAATTGTAACATCGTTATTCTAGAATAGAATAAAACTCTAGATTCTAAAATATTATTCCAAAATAATTCAAGAATACTCTTGCCCCTTTACATTTACCTAATTTTACCTGCAGATTGCCAAGAACTCCCAGATCAGAAGGTAATGATGTCAGTACATTGTTATGCAAATCCAATACCTAAAATGAAAACAAAATTATGAATTCTATGTAAAAGAACATTTTTTTACATTCACATATCTAGTTCCTTAAACTTCCCAAAGCGCTAGGCCTATAAAATAAAAAAAATCGATAATATGCACACCAAACTTATTGATCAGAATTAAATTATTTTGGTGTAACATGGAAAATGATGCAACATTTAAAAGTGAATATACAGTAGAATTACAAATAAAAAATGAAATCTAAAATCGATGGGTTTAACGAATATTTAAAAAATCCCAACAGAAAATTATGTAGTAAATTGGCACCGTCAAGAGAGTTTTTTAATCTATCATAGTAAATATACTAAACTAAACTGTAACCCTAACCACTCACTAGTCATTGCCCCATTTTCGTTCCTTGTTTATTATTTCAATTAGTAGTTAGGCTATCAAAGTTTTTGTCTTGGAATTTATTTTAAAAAATCACCAAACTATGTAAAATTCTTCTTAAACATAGTTTAATGACAAGTTAGTGGCTAGAATTTCCCACGATGTTTTGGTTAATTATACAGCACACTACCAACCAACAGAGATTACCAGGGGAATTGGACATTTTCATTATACATCGTTGTGAAAATTAATGCACAGCAAAGTGTAACCTCATTCATATAATACTTACTCGAAGAGACACAAGACAGGTTGTTTTCCCTCCTTGTTTAAGCGACTTTAAGAAGTTGGAGTGCAGTAGTAGACTTTCGGTGAGCAATACCCGACATTGACCAAACATTTGGTTCGGGACGGCATATAATTCACATTCGCTCAAGTCAAATATTCTATCTGGATTCTCTTTAGCCAGGACCATAAGGTGTTCAAATCTTTGCTTGGCATTTTTACTTTGTTTCTTACTTTTAAACACGCCTAAAGTTGGCATATCGTAACAGATACCTGAAAATTATTTAAATACAACTATTAACGTATATAATTCACAGATTAGTCTGCTGGGTCAGTGCGTTGTCTCTAACCAAAGGTTTGCAGGTTCAAAACTGGACTCTAGCTAGTTGGTTGTGTCCTTGGGCAAGGCACTTAACAGATGTCTAAACCCAGCGAATAAATGAGCTACTAAATTAAAGGACTGTGTGAATTATACACAACACACTCCAATAGCTCCGGTTACCTGACTGTGGGCGTGAGGTGATCTAACAATTGCACGTTTGTTAACCTCCTTGGTTTTCCCATTCATGTGAATAAACATGAATCCATGAATATCATATCCATAAATTCTAAAAAGTTAAAATTTAACTATCAGTTTTGGCAAAATCGTATGGCTCAATTTGACATACACAAACATACAATATATATGTTTTAATATTTCATTAGGACTTTTTTGGTCTGATATAAAGTTAAAAAATGTATTTCTTTAATTTTTAATATAGCAGATATGTCATGTTATACACGTTAAATTTCTTTTACTGTTCGTTCCCTTATTTCCGTGCACTTGCAGTGTTTAAGAACACATTTTTGTTTTGCATTTTCTGCACAGTTGTCACAGCATGTAGTTACACCTTTGTCCCTACATGATTTGCATATCAATACCAACTGGCAGCATCCATTCGTTGTGCAAAGTTCATAAGTATCACAAAGAGTTGGACAATAAATACAACTTGACACTACAGTGTGTTCCTTGCCACTGATATTAATTCCAAAACGGTTATCAAACACGAAAAGCTTTCCTTTATAAAAATCGCTATGGGGAAACTGTTCAAGGTATTTATGTATGCCTCCTTTTAACTGGTAAACCTCCAAGCAGTTTGTAGATTGTTGTATATAAGCAGAGGCTCTTTCACAGCGGATTCCACCAGTACAGTATGAGAGGACTTTTCTGTTCTTAAACAGCTCCTGGTTTTTGTCCACATATTCCTTAAAGTAGCTAAACTTTCTAAGATCTGGTTTCAGTGCACCGTCAAAAAATCCTATTTTGCTTTCATAGAAATTGCGGCAATCTAACAAAAGTGTTTCGTTACCAGCACTTAAATGGCCAGATTCACTTAGCTCTTCTAGCTTTTCATGAAATTCTTTAGGACTTAAGTGGTTCCCCTGTGCAGGTTTTAATTTTTCAGAATTTATACCAAGCGTGCAAAGCTCAGAATAAACTCCAACTTTCAAACCGTCAAAACAGGAACCATTTCCTTTACTTGTTTTAAAATCGTCTCGCGACATCTCTTTAAAGGAATCAAGCTTAAGAACACCCTCTATATATTTTTCAGTAGAACAGTTGCAGCCTTCTACAGTTCCATTAATTCCTTCATTGGCAATTCTTATTTTTCCAGATAGTTTTAACTCTTGACACAATCTTCTCTGCCACATTTCAACATCCCCTGTTTTTCCAGTGAAGTTTGTGTAAAAGTAGTACAAGAGAACGGTAAAGTCACCTTCACATTTGCAAACAAAGTTCTCCCTGCAGGTTGTTTCTTCAAAACAGGAATTCGAGTCCAATGCTTTGCCATGACATACATCTATGTTTCGTTTTCTAGGCAACACCTTTTCCTCCATGTTTTCGTCTTGAAGCATTTTGAGTTCATCTCTATGGAACTGAGACACATGCTTATGGATTGTTGATTTGTCATTAAAACTCAATTCACAACATTGCCAGGCTGTCTCCCTGGTGTTGTCTACTAGGAGAGATGCTACGTATTCTGAAAACTTTATTTTGTCCGTCACTTTGGCCAAGTATTTTTCCGAAACATGTTTCACCTTCATAATTAACTTATCACAAAAATGCCTAAAAGGTTCCTTAGATTCATAAATTTAATGTTATTTAAATTAGTAGCCTTACTCTTCTTTCTAAACCAGTGGTTCCCAACCTTTTTTAGTGTCGGGGCCAAATTTCAAATTTTAGAATACGTATGGAGCCGCATGAAAACATGAAAACACACTGCTTTAAGAAAACAGTGACGTAACAATAGCAGCCTTTTCACAACTTTCCTTGCCTCTAATCTTAACTATGAAGTTAAAACTCTTTTCCCAGCCTTCAAACTAAGCAAGGGTTGTTTTAGAATACCTATTTTATTTTTTTTATTATTAGAATCAGATTCTAATATATTTAGGGGATTTTCAAAGGTCAATGAGAGCCGCAAGAAGGCTAGCTGGGAGCCGCATGCGGCTCTCGGAGCCGCGGTTGGGAATCACTGTTCTAAACAGTCGTTGTTATTGTGACGCCTCATGACATGTGACCAAAACCATAGAATACTAACTTCTGTAAGTTAGTATTCTATGCCAAAACATTATATTTGTTGATATGACGTCATAATCATTGAAGCAATAATTCAATAAATTAATTATTAGGACCATAGAAATCGTAATAGCTTAAACTGCAGCGAAGAGAGTACGAAAGTAAAAAAAATACTCAATCACCAGATCGGGGCCTCTGGCACTATCCTTTGTCACTGTCGGGATAAACATGAATATCCTATCCTAAATAAATTTGTAAGATAATGCATTAAGCCTAAACATCTTGGTATCGAAACAGGTCGAGGGGGTATGATAGGATATTCATGTTTATCCCCGTAAATGGGAAAACCAAGAGGGTTAATACACGGGCAATCGTCAGATCACCTCGCGCCCACCGTCGGGTTACCGGAGCTATTGCAGTATGATGCGTATAATAGACACGTTCCTTCAATTTGGTAAAACCCACTGATCCGCTGGTTTCAGGCAATGGATAGGATAGGATAGGATATTCATCTTTATTTCCGTGAATGGGAAAACCAAGGGGGTTAACACACGGGCAATCGTCAGATCACCTCGCGCCCATCGTCGGGTTACCGGAGCTATTGCAGTGTGTTGTATATGATAGACACGTTCCTTCAATTTGGTTGAACCCATTAATCCGCTGGGTTCAGGCAATGTCCGTAAAGTGCCTTGCCCAAGGACACAACCGACTAGCTAGCGACCAGTTTCGCACCTGCAACCTTTCGATTGAAAGGCGACGCACTTAACCGTTAGACCAACGGGCCGGACAAATGTCACAACTAAAACACTAAACCACCAGACTAGCCGGTCGGAGAGAAAGTCGGTTGTGTTGTTGTGACAAGTAAACAACGTAGATTTATACTGTACTAAAAGTAAAAGGTGGTCTTAATTATATAGCCTACAACACATCGCAATATCCCGGTTAAACATGTTGGGAGCTGTGTAATCTAACCAGTATACTTTTTTGGTATTTTTTGATTACGCTCTTTACACAATCACAAGGTAGTTCATTTTCGTCACCTACAACTTTTTTTTACAGTGTAAAGTGAATAATCCTTATCAGTCCCGAAATATTGGCTGTTATATAACAATCAGTCCCTAACATTGATAAAAAGGTCGCCATGCTTATATTATTGGGTCTGCCAGCATTTTTCTACCACAATTTATCCAGAATTTACCACTGTATATCCAAACCATTCTAGCTAAAACCACCAAAAATTTAAACTCTATTGGACATGTTTTTCCTTATTATTTAATTAACAAATGCACAATCAGCTGACGCGTGGCTTTTTAACATTTCTATGTGTTATGTATTATTACGATGGCGTTCTGGAATCTGGTAGCTGGAAACAAAGCGTACAATCAATATAATAAAGTACTTCTTATTTAAAGGGCAGTTAAGTGGTACTTTAAGATGTATTCCTAGCATATCTGCTGCATTTAGCAGTGTTAGGATTCTAGCTTATTATAGTTGTACTGGAGCTTTAACAAACTAGTAAAACAAATATCAAAGAATTTCTTAAAATAATGTAGCCTAAATATAGATTTCTTATAGGACAGTACACTCGTACAGTATCTCTGACTCTGACACTTGTAAATTGTATTCTTTGATTTTACAGTATTGTACTCTTTTTTTTTCTTTTCTGGTATAATAAGTATGGCAGTCCAACGTGTTAAATTAATCTGATATCAACTACGTATATAGCTTGGTGGTTTATTGTGTTGTCTTTCAAGATGTTGCCTGAACCCAGAGGATTAAAACTAAAATAGCAGCAACGTCTTAATAACTTGCTACACACTGCAATATCTTTGGTAACTTGTTTGTGAGATTTATCAAGACGTATTTGTGGATAAATACTTCAATGTTATATTCCAACCTGCCAGTATACAAATGCCAGATCCATCCATCCATGCTGAAAATTTATCTAGTACTGTATTTTTTCATCCACCAGTATTCAATATTCTGAACCGACTTAATATTCTGAACCGGAATAAAGCATAGTCATACTACTTCTACTAAGCATAGTCGTACTTGAGGTACTACTAAACAACTGTGTATTCGTATTGTTGACAAGTCAATAAATTAAGATTAGCTTGATCTAGTGGATACAAATGGGCTGTTCAAAATTAGGTGTACCGGAATCTGTCACTTGCATAACATAGTAATTTTGCCATAGTACGGTGTGTCAGTTTATAGATTTTAACATCTAAAACTAGCATGTGACATTTAAGAAATTTCTTAGTTGTATTATCTGAGTTGTATGCTTATTACGTTTTTTTTAACAGGTTACATAAGCATGGAAGTCATTGAAAACAAAGTAAATTTGACCA